>PVIU01005454.1:16444-113420 GCA_004026605.1 Ondatra zibethicus | reverse complement strand
AATGGCCAAGATCAAAAACACTGATGACAACTTATGCTGGAGAGGTTGTGGGGAAAAGGGAACACTTCTGCATTGCTGGTGGGAATGCAAGCTGGTACAACCCCTATGGATGTCAGTGTGGCGATTTCTCAGAAAATTAGGAAACAACCTTCCTCAAGACCCAGTAATACCACTTTTGGGTATATATCCAAAGGATGCTTAATCGTGCCACAAAGACATGTGCTCAACTATGTTCACAGCAGCTTTATTTGTCATAGCCAGAAAATGGAAACAACCTAAATGCCCCTTGATTAAAGAATGGATTTAAAAAAATGTGGTACATTTACACAATGGAGTACTACACAGCAGAAAAAAATAACGACAGTTTGAATTTTGCAGGAAAATGGATGGAACTAGAAAGCATTATTTTGAGTGAAGTAACCCAGACACAAAAAGACAATTATCACATGTACTCACTCATAGGTGGTTTTTAAACATAAGGCAAAGAAAACCATCTTACAAACCACAATCCCAGAGAATTTAGACAACAATACGGACACTAAGAGAGACTTACATAGATCTAATCTACATGGGAAGTAGAAAGTATAAAAAGACAAGATCTCCTGAATAAATTGGGAGCATAGGGACCTTGGGGGACGGTTGAAGGAGAGAGGGGAGCAGCAGGGAGGGGAGCAGAGAAAAATGTAGAGCTCAATAAATATCATGGAAAAAAACCTTGAAGCTGTGTGATAAGCACATGGAAAAAACATTTCCTCTGCTTTTATACTTTTTTAAAGATCTATTTTTATTTTATGTGTTATGGGTGTTTTGCCTGTATATATGTTTGTGCACCACATATGTGCCCAATGCCCAAGAATGCCAAAAAAAGCTGGGCAGTAGCTGTGCATGCCTTCAATCCCAGCACTTGGGAGGCAGAGGCAGGCAGATCTCTGAGTTCAAAGCCAGCATGGTATAGTGTGAGTTCCAGGATAGCCAGGGCTACACAGGAAAACCCTGTCTCAAAAAAAAAATTTCCAAAAGAGAGAATCAGATTTCCTGAATGGGGAATTAGAGGTGGTTGTATAGTTGTTAGGGGCCGGGTGGGCGCTAGGAATCAAACCCAGGTCCTCTGGAAAAGCAGACAGTGCTTTTAACCACCGAGCCATTTCTTGAACCCCTAATTTTTAAAAATATACTAATTCTAGAATAAAGCATTTGGATTTTAGCATTAGAATTGAGAAAATTAAACCGAAAAGAAAATAGATGAATACAGAGCACTGCCATAAGAAAGGTTTTGTTTGCTGAGACAGAGGTTCACCATGTTTATTAGTTACTCGTCTCACTGAGGGGATAAAATACTCCAATAAAAGCAGTGTAGTGGAGAAGGCTTGCTCTGGCGCACAGTCCACCATGGCAGGAAGGCATGGAGGCGGGGCTTCAGGTGGCCACGCACTGTATCAGGAAGCAGAGGGCGATAAACACTAGTGCCTAGCTCCTAGTCTCCCTTTAGTTAGGGAGGGTGCCACCTAAACTAATCTACTCTAGCTGATTTCTGACATGCATGCCCAGAGGCTAAGTATAAAAGAAAATAATTAGATAAATGAGAAATGAGAGAAAAGAAAACTAAACCCTGATGGTCTGCTGTGGAATAATCCTTCTGTACACTGTAAATATATATTACTCTCATTAGTTAATAAAGAAGCTAATTGGGGGGCGGGAAAGATGGCTCAGTGGTTAAGAGCTTTGCCTGCTCATCCAAAGGTCCTGAGTTCAATTCCCAGCAACCACATGTGCTCACAACCATCTGTAATGAGATTTGGTGCCCTCTTCTGCAGGGATACATGCAGGCAGAACACTGAATACATAATCAATAAATCTTTAAAAAAAAAAGAAGCTAATTGGCCTATCGCAAGGCAGGATAAAGTTAGGCGGGGACAATCAACCTGAGGATACTGGAATGAAGAGGGGTGGAGAAAGTGAGTCACTGCCGGGAGATGCAGAAAGAGAAAGATGGGCATGTTATACTGAGAAAAGGTACCAAGCCACATGATAAAGCATAGATAAAAAAAATATGGGTTGATTTAAGAATTAGCTAGTAACAAATCTGCACTATTGCCTGAGCATTTGTAATTAATATTGAGTCACCGTGTTGGTTATTTGAGAAACAGCCACAGCACAAGTAAACTTTGCCTACAATGGTCATTTCTGCCAGGGTGAAAGCTGGCATCGCAGGAAAAGCTGTGGTTCTGCCCTGTGACAGACACCAAAACCATCCTACCACAGCTGGAGACTGTGGCTCAGAACTGGAACACTCACCTGGCATGTGTAAGGCCTTAGATTCAGCCCCCAGTATCAGAAAACAGCGACCCTCTCCCTTCTGCTAGAAGTATCCATCTATGTGCTTGTACAAGGAAAAGTGATTTACCTACTTTGTCCTCAAGGGGTCCTGATCCAATACATGACCCAAACCCCTTATCCACAGCTCTGTCTGACCAAAGGACAGTTCATTAATAAACCGGAGTGCTGTCCTCCTTTTTAACAGCTGCTGCCTTTTAAGCTACGGCTGCCCTAGTCAGCAGCTGCAGCTCCACCGCCAGCAGAGGCTGGGCCACCAGAGCCACAGCCTGAGGAAATTCTGTTCCCACAGGCCTCCACTCTTCCAAAGCTGCTAAGAGAATTTATCTAAATCTCTGTCCTGCTAAAGAACTCACGATTTGAAGGTTGAGGAAGAATCCTGCTTCTCAGAGACCTAGCTCACTGTGTCTTTGCCTCTACCAAGACGTTCTCACCCTCCTTGTAAACCCTTCTCCCCCTGGCTCCTCCCTACAACCTCCTGTCAGCCTGTTGCTGATGCAGCCTCCGGACTGCAGGGGAATTTTATTTAATCAACTCATCTTTGCATCATTAAACAAATGTTTCAGAACATAAACAAAAGTAACACACCTTAAAATAACATTCTGCAACACTGGGGAGTATTGCTTCATCTAAAACGAAGAGCTAAGCAGTGCCAATCAGATAATTCATTATACAATTGATGAGAAAGCTACCTAGCAATAGGAGCTAAAACTGAAAGATTAGTACGTAGGACGAAGGGCTCTAAAGGATCATGGAAAGCTGGTGTTATGAGGAATTTAGTAGAAAGAGGAAAAGGGCAGAAAAAAATAAAACAGCAGCACCGTTGTATATACACACACACACACACACACACACACACACACACACACACACGCACCTGCCAGCTCACTAGTGTCTTGGAAGAGATGCTGCTGAGCCAGAGGGATGGCTCAGGGGCTAAGAGCATTACTGCTCTTGCAGGGGACCTGGGTTCTGCTTCCAGCATCCTCATGCTGGCTCACAACCATCTATAATTCCAGTTCCAGGGGAACTGATGCCCTCTCTGGCCTCCTTGGGCACCAGGGACACACACAGTACAAAAATATACATTTACACAAAACATTCATAGGCATAAAAATAGTTTTAGGAAAAGAAAAGAGACACTTTCACGGAAAGTCCGTCATAATTGTCCTATTCCATAGGGTCACTAGGATGGAAACTTAGAAGTCACTGGATTGGGCACAGAATTAGCCTTTAAGTTATGTTTGGGTCACAGAAATCATATGAAAACAGAATTTTATGACTTGGTGCAAATGAGGCCCAAGAATCTCTTCCAGAGTGCAAATAATAAAAGATTAAGTCTGGCCTGTCTTGTTTTTATGCAACCCATGAACAAAGTATGTTTTACACATACACATTTATAATTATATGTATGGTTTTCCAGGACCACAGCAACAGTCATTTAATTATGTGTTTTCCACTTACATATGGTTACTTTCATGCGAAGTAATGTAACAAACTATATGGCCTGCAAACCCTATGAGGCATCCATGGAAAAAGTTGCCAATGTGTGATTTAGAGAATTCATTTCTTATGAGTTCAAGGCCAGCCTGGTCTACAGCGCCAGACAGGCTCCAAAGCTACACAGAGAAACCCTGTCTAGAAAAACAAAAAAACAGTAACAACAAAAAGAATTCATCTCAGCAAACGCACTGTCAACTACATAATTCTATATAACTACTGGTGGACATGATACTCCACCATTTCAGATGTCCCTACGGGAAGAAAACAGGAGCAGCGTTCTGGATACATACCTAGCCTCTTTAGTGCAGTGGGCAGCTGTGAGGACCCACCTGTCTCTCACCAAGGCACCACCACATATATGCACAAGAAAATCGCCGTCTTGAACCTGCAGGCTAACTAGCCACGGCCAGGCGCCAGCAGCAGCTCGTGTACCTCCTATGATCCGAGACCCTTCCAATGCACCCCTAAGTGGTGCTATTCCACAATCTAAAAACAAAGCAATACATTATTTGGAGTAAACACCCACATTTTGTGTTATCTCCTAACGTGAATACATTAACACAATCCTTTTTCTCTTTAGACACTGATACAGCAAGCCAAATCTGAGGCAAGCTAAACTTTTCAAAGGCAAATGCATTAAGACAAACATGCCATACTTGACTACTTAGTAACTCTATTGCCCTAGAACATAAAAACAAGTTTCTCTGGCCAAGCTCTTTCCTTTGTGGGACAGTGACTGAGAGCCTCAGACCCACGGCACTGCAGCATTGCCTTGGTTTCTCTGTGTAGCCCTGGCTGTCTTGGAACCTTGTGATCCCATTCAACAGGATCAGACAGGAAGAAACCTGTCTCAAAAGTGAGCATGTGAGTACATAAAGCTTCAGGCTTAGTGGCTTGGGACAGGTAGCTCAGTGGTAAGCGTGTGTAGGTAGCACGTTTATAAATAAGCTCCTGGCTCAATCTCTGACATAAAATAAAAGTTGTAATTGATTAAGAGACACAAGCTATGTATTTCTGGCCATTTAACCCGTTGAACAATTCTCAGCTGCATTCTGAAAAGGTCACTTAACCTTTGGGCCATGAACACTCATACATTTATCAATTAAGCGCCGAACGTTTTCGGCGCTGGCAACGCTACCGAGGCGAGGGTCTGGGAGCAGCTGAGTTCTGTCTCTGGGGTGAGGCGGTGAGGACAGTGGGTGAGCCTCCGCCCATGACCAGATACTGCCCTTCGTGATGGGCTCTTCCTCTTCCGGAGCCCCGGCCTCCGGCCCTGGCTTGCTGGCCTGTTCCTGCGCCCGGGTGGGGCCATCCCTGTGGGGTGTGTGGAGCTTGGAGTACACGAGGGCGCCGCCCAGGCACAGCAGCGCGGCCCTCAGCGCCCACGACGCCATGGCGCCCGCAGGCCCCAAGATGGCGGCGGCGCCCGAGGCCCACGCGCGCGGTGCCTGCCGGTCATTTCTCCACACAGGCAAGGCCGCCCGGGCCCTGCCGCCAACCGGAGGACTTCCGGAGTGCTGCCAGCTCGGGGAGGCCTGGGGGGAGCCTGAAGGAAGCTGGGGAAGGAGCAGCCGAGCAGAGCATGTGGGGTTGACACGGAGACGGTAAAGCCCAGGGCGGGTGAGCAGCCATCACGGCTTTGAAGCAGTTTGGCGCCAGCACCTCAGGAGAGACAGGCACGGGCACGGGAGGGAAGGGAGGTCTCCCCACGGTGGCAGACACCGCGGGGGTGGCTGGGCGGCTAAAGGCCCTGGCCGCTCCACCGGACCTGGAAGACAGACAAGCCGTCCTCCTCAGCCCCAGTACCCAGCACGCCCATTCACGCTCCACGGGCCCGGAGCACGCTTACTTACGCTCCATTTGGGTCCGGAGCACGCCCACTCACGCTCCACGGGCCCGGAGCACGCCCACTCACGCTCCACGGGCCCGGAGCACGCCCACTCACGCTCCACGGGCCCGGAGCACGCCCACTCACGCTCCATGGCCCCCCCCAGCACACCTACACATGGTCACAGGCTTCGTACAGATGCCCACAATAAGTTGAAATTTAATATTAAAAAACTTTGATGTGAAGGTTGCCTACGTATAAAATTCCTTTTACGTGGGAGTATTTAAAATAAACACATTAAAATGGCAGTGAATCATGCTTACGGCCTAAGAATATAAGACCTTTTTGTGTTTTCCAGATACAAACCTAGAAGTTCCTAGGAATCTCAAAAGAAACCCATTTACAGTGTAAGACATGTCTTAACCCCATTGTGCAGCCCTTGTGATCCGTGGTTTATCTTTTTTTTTTTTAAGATTTATTCATTTTCATTTTGTGTGTTTCCCTGTGTCTATACATAAAGTAGAACTGGACTTATGGATGGCCATGAGCCACCATGTGGGTGCTGGGAACTGAACCTAGATCTTCCAGAGAGCAGTCAGTGATCTGAGCCATCTCTCCAACCCCATGCTTATCTTTAAAAAAAGAAAGAAAATGACATTTTATTTTGTGTGTGCATGTGTGGAGGCCAGAGGATAGCTGTCAGAGATTGGCTCTCTTCCACCATATGAGTCCTGGGACTAAGCTCAGTCAGGCCTGGTACCAAGTGCCTTCTCTCACTGAACCATGTTGGGGACCCAGCTGTTGTGGAATATTACTTTGACTAGGCAAATATGTGTTACAAATGCTGCATTTGTGTAAAGATGTGCTGCTATTTCACCTGGCCTGCCTCAGGCACCATGGGTGGGGCTGGTGGGCAGAGAGAATAAATAAGAGAGAGAGAAAGAGAGAAGAGAATGAGGGCGAAAGAGACACTTGAAGCCACCAGCCACCAGCCAGACTTGGAAGAAGCAGGAAAAGTAGGTCATACAGAATGAAAGTAAAAAGCCCCAAGGCAAAACATGAAGAGAAATGGGCTAAATTAAGTTATAAGAGCCAGTGGGACAAGCATAAGAGAAGGCCAAGGGTTCATAACTAATATTAAGTTCTGTGTCATGATTTGGGGGCTGGTATTTCAAGAAAGTCTGCTACACCCAGCCACAGTTTTATCAGATTACATCCTAACCAAGGTACCTTTGGAGCCACCCTATAATTTCACTTATCATTAAAGGAAGGAAGAGTTTCTTGGCAACCCTTTGAGATGTAATGAGAGCCACCAAAATTGTTTGTGGAATTAACCGCTGCTGTGGCACTCACATGGCTTCTCCTTTGAAAAGCCCGTACCCTCTTCCCCTCTTCCCCGAATGTCTCTTTCTACCTCCTGTGGCTTAATTTTGTTTTTTCTTTTTTTCAAGACAGGGTTTCTCTGTGTAGTCCTAACTGTCCTGGAACTCGCTCTGTAGACCAGGCTGGCCTTGAACTCATAGAGATCTGTCTGCTGCTGCCTCCCAAGTGCTGGGATTAATGGTGTACACCAGGTTCATGTAGTGACCATAGAAGCCATAAGAAGGTGCCAGGCTCCCTGGATTAAGAGGCGTGCTCTTAAACACTGCACCATCTCTCTCATGCTTAAATTTATGTTAGAAATCTATTTTTACTTTATTGAGACACAGTCTCACTGCCTTGAACTTGGCATGTAGATCAGGATCTACACACTTCCTGCTTCCCAAGTGCACCACTGCACCCAGCAGAAATTTCTTCTTAATAAATTCCAGTCCTCCTTGATACTGGCTGATCCCAAAGTTCTTGCTGGGGCAAACTAAAGGATCCAGCTTTCTGCTAATAGAGGCCCTTGAAGGATGGCGATCTCAGGTGGCCAGCCCCATGCTGGGCTGTGTCCCCTGAAGGACGGTGATCTCAGGTGGCCAGCTCCCTGCTGGGCTGTGTCCCCTGAAGGATGGTGATCTCAGGTGGCCAGCTCCATGCTGGGCTGTGTCCCCTGAAGGATAGAGACCTCAGCTGGCTCACCCATACTGAGTCTTTGTCTCCTGCTGTATTGCTGATCACAAGGCTGAACTAATAGAATCACGTTTAAGGGCCTCCCTCCCCTCAAGCTAGCCAGATTCCTTGCCTCTCTGAGAGGCTTTGGACACATTCCTTGACATTCCAGTCACCTTAAGGAAGGACTTTAAACAGCCCTGGCTAACCCACTGAACAAGTTATTACTACTTTATGCAATATAAGCAGGCTTTCTTTTCTTTTCCTTCCCTCCCTCTTTCTTTCTCTTCCTTCTTTTTTTGTTAAAGCAGAGTCTCATGTGTCCACAGGTGGCTTTGAGTTCCTCAACCAATTGCAGGCATGAACTGCTCTGCCTGTCTGTGCTGGTGATGCAGCCCAGGGCTTTGTACATACAAGGGAAGCCAGTGCTATGCCAACTGACTCACAGCCTCAGGACCCATGCACCTAGCTTATTTCTTAAATTTTTATTTTATTTCATGTGCACAGATATTTCATCTGCATGTGTATATATGTACTGCTTTCATGCCTATGGTCTATGGAGGCCAGAAGAGGGCGTCAGATCCCATGGAACTGGGAATAGACAGTTGTGAGCCACTATGTAGGTGCTGGGAATAGAACCCAGGTCCTCTGGAAGTGCCACCAGTTCTCTTAACTGCTGAGCTACCTCTCCAGGCTCTCATGCACCTAACTTAACAGTCTTGAGTGTGGGCTGAGGAGATAGTTCAGTGGTTAAGAACACTGGCTGTTCTTTCAGAGGACCTGGGTTCAATTCCCAGCACACTCATGGCAGCTCATGGCTGTCTGTAACTCTAGTTCTAGGGGATCTGACACATTCACAATAATGCACATAAAACAGAGTTAAATTTTTTAAAAAATTGGTTTAATTTTCAGGCAAATGGATGGCTCTATAAAAAAAATTGAGTGAAGTAACCCAGACCCAGAAAGACAAATATAATATGTACTCACTCATAAGTGGTTTTTAGACATAAAGCAAAGAAAAACCAGCCTACAGTTCACAGCCCCAGAGAACATAGGTAACAAAGAGGACCCTAAGAGGGACATGCATAGATCTACATAGGAAGGAGAAAAAGACAAGATCTCCTGAGCAAAATGGGAGGATGGGAGTCACAGGAGAGCATAGAAGGGGAGAGGGGAGGAAAGGAGAGGAGCGGAGAAAAATATATAGCTCAATAAAAACACAAAAAAAATAGTTTAAAAAACAGTCTTGCCGGGCGGTGGTGGCACACGCCTTTAATCCCAGCACTCAGGAGGCAGAGGCAGGCGGATCTCTGTGAGTTCGAGACCAGCCTGGTCTACAAGAGCTAGTTCCAGGACAGGCTCCAAAGCTACAGAGAAACCCTGTCTCGAAAAACCAAAAAAAAAAAAAAAAACAGTCTTGAGTGAAGACAGTCTTGCCCTGCCTTAGTAAACATCGCTGAATAGTTTCCAGTGTTTTAAAGATTGATGTCTGACATTCAGTTGTACAGGATTTTGTCATTCCTATCTTGAACTATGCTGAGCCCTACCATGTTTGCCCCATAGGGCCAGGAATAAAGGAGTGCTGTGGGCAGTGCTAGTCTGAGGGCTTGGCCTTTTGGCAGAGTTATGGGAGGGGCCAGTGCAAGGATGCAAGGACAGCTGCACTGCCCACATCCTATCCAGGCAGAGATGGGTGGCACAGCGGATAAAGGGAGCAAATTATTTGGGTTAGGTGCTAAGCTTGAGTCAGTGAGTGGGAAGTAGGCACTTGTATAAGCCAATCCAAGTGGTCCCTGGCGTTGACAGTAGCAAGGGGCAGTCCCTCCTTACTCAGCATTATCAGAAAGGTGGAAGAGAAACAGCCGAGACAGGCATGTTTCTGTGGGAGGCCTGTGTACAATTGAATTGGATATAGTTTTGGAATCATGGCACAATAATGAGTCTAGCTTTGACAGAGAATAAGGGTTCAAAAAGTGGGTGTAGTCAAGCTATGAAGCGGCATAATGGGGGCTGGTGAGTGCCTGGCTTCCCTCTGCCCTTCCTTCCTATCTGTGTTATCCCTTCTCCATGGAACCATACTCATCTACAGACAGACACCTTCTGATGCTATGGCCTCCTTCTTTCTTGCAGGGTGCTCCTCTCAGACTTGCTAGACGCAGAAGTTTGAATGTGTCCTCCAAAGGTTCATGGACTGGAGGCTTGGTCTCTAGTGGGTGACACTGATGTGTAGGAAATTAAAGAAGGAGGGCCTAAGTTGGGCGTGGGGGGACATCAGATTCTGAACCTTTAGACCCGAGACTGAGTTTGTTTTATGGTCTGGAGACAAGGTCTTGGGTTGATCAGGCTGTCCCGGATCTCCCTATGTAGCCAAATGTAGGCGTGTGCCACATTCAGCTAAGTCAGAGCTTGTAAATCTCTTTTCTTTACAAAGTGCCTTCTATCTGGTACTGTGTTGTAGCACACGGTGGATTAGTGCAGGAGGTCAGCACTGTGAGATTAAAGTTGTAAGAGATTGTGACTTCTGTCTGGGGCATTGCCCACGGCTGTTCCTCCCACATCAGCTGGCTTCCATGCTGTGAGCTGCCCTGTGACCTTTTGGAGAGGCCTCTAAAAAACAAGGGAACACTGGATGAGTGGGGTTAGAAGCAGAACAGCAATTGTACCTGACACCGGGGACCAAGCCCAGGGACTTGGGGGTGGGGGCAGGTGGTTCTGCACCGGGAGCCACATTCCCATCTCAAATGCCTTACTTTCAATCCTATGTGTTCTTTAAGGCTTTTCGTCTGTTATGTTTGTTTTTAGGGACCAGAGCAGGACTTGGGTCATCACCTTGTTTGTCCTGAGCTAGCCTACCATTAGCCATGGTCTTTTGGGTGTTTCTGGATCCCAAGAGTTGAAAGTTTAGCTCACACAGATTTGCAAGATAGCTTTGTTCAACTGAAACGGTAGTGCAGGCTGGGGAGGCCCCACCGTTCAGACAGGGGCCTCATGGATGACAGCACGCCAATGCCGGGGCTTCTTTCCTGGAGTTCAGGAGGAGGAAGGGCTGATTGCTATTTTCATGGATAGATTAGATCACACATGTGCTTTCTTGCTGCTCCTCCTTCTTCCCGTAACATGTCTGATCTTAATTATATCATGTCTGATTCCACATAGGCTAAGATGGTATCCAGTTTCAAGCAGGCTTAAGATGGTCCCTAAAAGGTGATTAAAAGCCAGGTGCACGCTTTTAATCCCAGCACTGGGGAGACAGAGGCAGGTGGATCTCTGTGAGTTCGAGGCCAGCCTGGTCTACAGAGTGAGTTTCAGGACAGGCTCCAAAGCTACACAGGGCACAATTTTGTCTTACTGCATATGTGCGCAGAACAAGTTCATACAGGATTGGCCCTCTAGTCTTCATGTCAGGATACATTGGTTTACCCTTGAACAGAAATTGTCTTGTGCGATTGTTACCAGGAGCAGGGAAATGGACCATTGTTTGCAGATGAAGGTGGGGGGTTAGGGGTTCTGAGGTTGCTAGATGCTCTGTTTGGAGAGGGGTGTGTGTGAATAGTACATGCAAATGAAGGAACTCAGTTGCCAAGTGCATTGACTATGTGGGAGGATGCCTGGCCAAAACCAAATGGACACCCAGATAAAATTATCTCTTAGGCCTGTCTGTTAAAATTCCCCAAACAGCCAGGTGGTGGTGGTGGCACATGCCTTTAATCAGGAACTGTATTAAAGAGGTGCAGCATAGTTGGGCGCTGGTGGCGCACACCTTTAATCCCAGCCCTTGGAAGGCAGAGGCAGGCAGATCTCTGTGAGTTCAAGGCCAACCTGGTCAAAAGAGCTAGTTCCAGGTCAGGCTCCAAAGCTACAGAGAAATCCTGTCTCAAAAAATAATTTAGAATTATAACCAACATAAACAATATCAAGCAAGAAACATGTGATAATTGTTTCAATAATTGTCCTATCCTAAGGAGTCTAAGTCTTGTATTATAAATAACTTGGCCAAGTCATGAGAGGAAAGTAACTATGACTATCTAGTCTTCAAACCCATCAAGGACGTGAGAAGGGAAAATAATATTACTTGAGTAAGTAAGCAGGAAGTGCAATCAAGCAACTTCCAAAATGTGCAACAAATGACAGAGACAACTGGCTACCTCAACAATCACCCAAAGTCTCATTTGCAATGTTGGAACAACCAACTTTGGCTAAGGCCTAGAGTAACTGACAAACCATTTTCACAGGCAGGGAATTTTTCAAAACCATCTTACCCTGTCTTGGCAAGATTTGACAGTCTTTTTTCTTGTATCCTGCTTGTCCTGTCTAGACATCATGCATTTTGTCAGTGGTCAATGCATGGGCAGTTCCTTGCCCAAAGACCAGTTTTGCCAAGAAGAATACAAGCTCCAAGTGGAGTGTCTTTGGTGCTCAACATTCTTTCAGAAATAGATCGATGCTGCCAGGACATGTGTCTCACATCAACAGAACCCTAAATTATTTAAATGCCATATTCTACAGCTCTTTGAAGTAGTTGAAGATTGCCTATTTATGCAGAATACAATCTCCAAAGAACCTGATTAGTCTAGCTATAAGTATGACAAACTTGGATGACTATTGACCTATAATTCTTAATGCCTATATAACTTAAAGACTAAGACTTCATATTAGAATATTAAACAATCTTTAAACAACTGTGCAACAAACAAGGGCAATTGTTGGGGACTGCAGACCCTCAGACCCTGAATTTTCTGTGACCCCTTGCCTGCTGGAGTAAACAACTTGTTTTCCTATGCTTGCAGCTGCTCTGGGCATGAGACCCTCATGAGTTCCTGATGGCAGGGGAGTGGTTTCTGGTGGACTTTCAGCTGAAAAATCCCAAGAGCTAGGGTGTGGCCATTAGTCAAGTAGAGCCCTATATAAGCTGCCCTGGAACACAATAAAGGGGGCATTCTTGTTTCAAGGATGACCTGTGTGTGTGTGTCTCTCTCTCTCCCTCGTGTGTGTGTTTCAATCTCCAGCCCCTTGCCCGACTCGTGAACTGTTATGTGGTAGACAGGTGGTATAGTACAAGAGGTCTGTACAAACAATGACCTCAAAATGTAAACAATGTACAAGTATCTTGATCAGAGGTAGAAATGTATATTGCAATATGATAAATATATCCTAAAATTGTATCAGTATACAAAATGTCTTAAGCAGAGGTAGAAGCATGCATGCATACAATATGACAAAATAACTTTGCCTAGGTATATAAACATTGTAGACAAAAATAGGAGCATATTCAATATAATTTAAGTTTGTATCACTATACAAGAACATATACCAATGTAAATTGCCTATAATAGCTCACAAGTATTCACTCCATTACTCACTTTTTTTTTAATGAGTCAGCTTTTTTAACTATGCAGACAATCCCAAATCCTCTTCTTGGTACTTAGAGAATACCAGTCTTTTTTTAAATATTTACTTATTTATTATGTATACAACATTCTGCCTCCATGAATGCCCGCATACCAGAAGAGGGCGCCAGATCTCATTATAGATGGTTGTGAGCCACCATGTGGTTGCTGGGAATTGAACTCAGGACCTCTGGAAGAGCAGCCAGTTCTCTTAATCACTGAGCCATCTCTCCAGCCCCGTTACTCACTATTATTATCAGTGTGAGTAAGCTCACACTAATCTATTATCCCATCCAGTTTCCCCCCTTTTTTTTCCAAAGAGATCCCTGCGCTTACATAATTTCTCCCCAACTCTATACCAATTATAATCAACCCCTAATTGATGTACCTAACCCTGAGGACAAACTTTGTTGGGAGAGTGAACATCGTCTTCTAGAATTACTTCCAGCTGTCATGGGGACAATGTTCTTTCTATGGGATCTTGTGAAAGTTAAATGATGGTTAAGTTTCAAGATTGCTGTCTGGTATTACAAATAATATCTGAGTATTCGGTGGGGTTTTTCTGAGGTTCCTGTTTGGAGTTTGTCCAGAAGGTTGTAAAAAGGTGCACTACCATTTTAGATAACCAAGTTGGAACCATCTTGAGCAGCTGGTACCTGAAACAGGTCTTATAGTAGTGCTATCAGCATCATGACACCATGGCCCCACGTTAGGTGCCATGGGGGTTGGGGAAATGTGCATGAGCTTGAGAAATTTCCAAGTCGACACGCACTTAGCTCCTCTGTGGCAGGGGAAAAAACACTTAGTAGGTGAAAGCAAGCCAGGTGGGCGGGGGTGGGAGACCTTCTGGGCTGTGGACTGTTTGGGCTTTTAGACCAGTCCACCTGGTAGGTGTGGAGTTGGGCCCCATGTTGGGCACAAGATGAAGACAGACACCAAAAGGAAATTCCACACTAGCTCAGAACTGAGTATAATAAAGGGTTATTTATTTAGGGTAGACTCACAGATCACAATCCTCTGCTCATATGGGGAACAGCAACTGAATCCGGCAGCCAGAAGAGAGAGAGCACGCTTTACATCAGCATTTATAGTCTAAAAGGCCACGCCCAAGTGGGCGGGTAACTTAAAGGCTACTGGCTGAAGAATTTTCTACAGCAACATAGCATCTCTCTGACTCCTCCTTCTTCTTCCTGCATTCAGTTTAGTTTCCCCACCTACCTATAGAGCTGGGCATCAGCATCTGTCGTCTCTCTGTGTCCTCATTGTGGATGTGTGTGACCCTGCTTCAGGTCCCTGCCAGCTTGACTTCCCTGTCATGATGGAGTGTGAAAAATTGAGTAGCAATTTTTTTTCATCCATGAGAAAGAATGAAGTTATGTTGTTGGCAGGAAAATGAGTGCAACTGGAAATAATCATATTAAGTGAATTGAGCTGCTCTCAGAAAAATATCATGTTTTCTCTCATTTGTAGTTCCCAGACTTTATATAAATACATAAAATTATTTATGTATCTGTGGTTCCCCAAATCTGTCAGGGGCCTGCTAGCCAGAGGGAGAAGCCCGGCTGCTTCTCCAGAGGTCTCCCTCCTCCCCAGAGCCGCTTTGGAGAGCTCTTTGATTTTACCTCAGTCTTGAGGGCTCTCCAGTGATGTGTGGACTTGTGAAAATTCCTGCATCTGTGCATGAAAAGAGCCACACAGCCAGACATGAGGGCTCTGCTGCAGCCAGCTAAAGGAAAGAATTTCAGAATTTTACACGGACTGGCACAAAGAGAAAATAAGATGTGCTGGGGCTACAGAGATGCACACTCAGCCAGGTGCTTGCTGCAGAGGCACAAGGACCTGAGTTGGATCCTGAGAACCCACATAACAAGTCGGGCATGGTGGCACGTCCTGTAATCCCAGCCCTAAGGAGGCAAGCCTAGTGATCCGGGTCAGTAGAGACCCTGACTCAGAACACAGGCTAGTCACTAGATTGACTCCTGGCCCCCACATGCATGTGCATCTACACGTGTGTTCACCTACACAAACATTCCCCTATATACACAATAAAAAAGAAAATGCACCATTGAGACAGAGTCATCAAGCAAAATCTCAAAGAAAGAGACAGTTGTGTCCTAGGAGGGCTGGGGTTCCTTGAAAACAATTAAGGGGAAGTCATCTAGTCTACTCCATGTGCTCGTGTCTGTGTGGGACAGCAGTCTGCTCACTGCCCTAAGTACGCACTTTGCTGATACTGGTCACCAGGGATAAGGCTCAGCAAGCGGTTCACTTGAGTCTGGCTTCAAGTGCTTGTGTCAGATTACAGCAATGTGGCTTGGCAGCTAAAGGTGCTTCTGAACAAACCTGGAAACCCCAGAAAAGGTAGGAGGGAACCACCTTGATTCAGAGTTGTCCTCTGAACTCTAGATAAAAAGACACCACAGGCCCCTAGACTCAGCGCCGTGCAGTCAGGGTCCAATAGTTAAAGTGTGGGAATCTACTTGTCTTTGGCCTTTGGTCTCCACCATTCGGTTAATGTCAGGTAGCCAAGCATAAGAACTGTGTAGAGCCTCTTAGTGTTGGTGACTTTGGAAATGCTGGCACAAGTGATTCCATTCTCTTAGCATTGAGACTGGGCTTTGCTGGCCTCAAGCTAGCAATCCTCCTGCTTCAGCCTCCCACGCACTGGGAATGTAGGTATGTGCCACCATGTGCTCATGCTGCCATCTTATGCCAGTTTGTTTGTTTTGGCTTTTGAGACAGGGTCTCACCATCTAGCTCTGGACCTTGCTATGTAGCCCAAGCTGGCCAGAAATACACCTGCTTCTGCCTCAGTTGTTGGGATTAAAGGCGTGCATCACCATGCATGTCTCTTGTGGCAGTTGTTAACTGTCCCCCATTGCCGGGATGTGGCTTTTCCTAGTTGGTCTGACCCAATTGGTGATCTTCCTTTGTGCTGGGAGGGACATGGCAGAAAGGGAGACCGATGCCAAAAGCGCTTTTCATCTGCCAACTGTAAGCAACTGGGAGGGAGGGGTAGAGGGAAGAGTGGGCTGGAGCCTTAGATTCTCACGCGCTAAATTCTCAGGAGCAGAGAGTTCCTTTGCTCTCTGAATTTGGTAGGCATCCTTTGTCCTGGATCCACTTGCTCCTTTTCTTTGACAGGTTGCAGGGTGGTGGAAGCTTTTTCTCTTTTCTTTCTCTGAAGGTCAGCATTAAGTTTAGCCCCTGTGGTGCCTGTTAAACAACAAACTTCTTAATTGAAAAAAGGTCTGTAACAAAATGTCAAGAGATCCAACCTCACCTTTAAAAAAATTTATTTTCGTGATTTTTAATGAAGCTTATGCATGGGCATACACACATTAATGAAGTGTAGGTATATGTGCCTGTATACAAGTGTGTGCATATAAGTATGCCTGTATATTAGTGTGTGCACGTAAGTGTGGTGTTCTGGGGGCAGAGGCATTGAATCCCCTGGAGCTGGAGTTAGAGGCAGTCCTGAGTCACCAATGTGAATGCTGGGAACTGAACTTGGATCCTCTGTAGAAGCAGTAGGTGTTCTTTTTTTTTCTTTTTTCTTTTTTTTTTTTTTTTTGCTTATCCCCCTGAAACCATAAGACCCAATACACTCTGCAAGAAGCCACAATTAGTCACATTGTTTTATCGTAGCCAACACAGCAGCCTAGTCCTAAAACTGATTTTCATTGATAACCTCTGGCTTCTGAGAGCAGATTTATCCATGCACGCAGGGTATTCAGTTTTGTTTGTTTTTAAATTATTATTAGTTTAGCAAGTAACAGATTTCTTTAACACTTTTTCATACCTTTCAATTGGTTAGATTTCGGAAAGAAGGTCTAAGTAACCCAGAGTGGCCTTGAACTCACAGCTATTCTCCTGCCTCAGCCTCCTTGGTACTAAGATTACTAATGTGCTCCACCATGCATTAGCTTTGTGCCAGTTAATTTTTGCCCTGTAGCAATACTCCTGCTTCCAATTTTTTTCCATGATATTTATTGAGCTCTACATTTTTCTCTGATCCCCTCCCTACCTCTCCCCTCTCTCCTTCAATCCTCCCCCAAGGGCCGTATGCTCCCAATTTACTCAGGAGATCTTGTCTTTTTATACTTTCTACTTCCCACGTAGATTAGATCTATGTAAGTCTCTCTTAGTGTCTGTATTATTAAGTTCTCTGGGATTGTGGTTTGTAGGCTGGTTTTCTTTGCCTTATGTTTAAAAACCACCTATGAGTGAGTACATGTGATAATTGTCTTTCTGTGTCTAGGTTACATCATTGAAAATAATGCTTTCTAGTTCCATCCATTTTTATGCAAAATTCAGGCTGTCGTTATTTTTTTCTGCTGTGTAGTACTCCATTGTGTAAATGTACCACATTTTTTTAATCCATTCTTCAGTCGATGGGCATTTAGGTTGTTTCCAGGTTCTGGCTATGACAAACAAAGCTGCTATGAACATAGTTGAGCACATGTCCTTGTGGCACAGTTGAGCATCCTTTGGATATATACCCAAAAGTGGTATTACTGGGTCTTGAGGAAGGTTGTTTCCTAATTTTCTGAGAAATCGCCACACTGACATCCAAAGGGGTTGTACCAGCTTGCATTCCCACCAGCAATGCAGAAGTGTTCCCTTTTCCCCACAACCTCTCTCCAGCATAAGTTGTCATCAGTGTTTTTTATCTTGGCCATTCTTACAGGTGTAAGATGGAATCTCAGCGTTGTTTTGATTTGCATTTCTTTGACGACTAAGGATGTTGAACATTTCCTTAAGTGTCTTTCAGCCATTTTAGATTCCTCTGTTGAGAGCAGTATGTGTCCTTAACCACTGAGCCATCTCTTCAGCCCTTCCCTGCTTTTATGAGACAGGGTCTTATGTATCCCAGGCTACTCTTGAAAACTGTGAAGTAAATGGGGATGACCTTGAACTTCTGATCCTCCTGCCTCCATATCCCATGTGCTAGGATTGCAGATGTGTGCCACCAAACCTATTAATTCTGTACTGGGCATGGAGCACAGGGCTAGAACAACCAAGCAAACACTATGCCAACTGAGCCACAACCCCAACCCCCAGATTTATTTATTTAACTTACTGTATTTATTTATTTATTTATTTAATTTACTGGTTAGTTTTGTGTGTCAACTAGAATCAGAGAGGAAGGAGTCTCAGTTGAGGAAATGCCTTCTTGAGATCCAGCCGTAAGACATTTTCTCAATTAGTGATCAATGTGGGAGGGTCAAGCCTATGTGAGTGGTGCCATCTCTGGGCTAGTGGACTTGGGTTCTGTAAGAAAGCAGGCTGAGCAAACCGAGGGGAGCAAGCCAGTAAGCAGCACTCTCCATGGCTTATGCATCAGCCCCTGCCTCCATGTGAGTCCCTGTCCTGCCTTCCTCCAGTGATGGACAGCATGTGGGATTAACCTCCAGGAGCCTGCCCATGTGAGTCCCTGTCCTGGCTTCCTCCAGTGATGGACAGCATGTGGGATTAACCCTTTATTCCCCTGCTTGCTTTTTGTCATGGTGTTTCATGGCAGCAATAGAAAACTAAGACTAAATTTGAGAGGTGATGGCTCAGCAGTTAAGAGCATGTACTGCTCCTGCAGAGGGCCCAATTTGGTTCCTTGTACTCATGCCAACTTAACTCCAGCTCCTTGGGATCTGCTGCCCTCTTGTGCCTTCTGTGGGCACTGTCATGTGCAAACTCGTGCACATGGGGCCCTTTATATACATAATCTAAAGTAAAATCTTTAAAGTTAGCCTTTTTTTCCCCATGATATGTATTGAGCTCTACATTTTTCTCTGCTCCCCTCCCTGTCTCTCCCCTCCCTCCTTCAACCCTCACCCAAGGTCCCTATGCTCCCAATTTATTCAGGAGATCTTGTCTTTTTATACTTTCTACTTCCCACGTAGATTAGATCTATGAAAGTCTCTCTTAGTGTCCGTATTGTTGTCTAAGTTCTCTAGGATTGTGGTTTGTAAGATGGTTTTCTTTGCCTTATGTTTTTTTTTAATATTTATTTATTTATTATGTATACAATAATCTGTGTGTATGCCTGCAGGCCAGAAGAGGGCACCAGACCTCATTACAGATGGTTGTGAGCCACCATGTGGTTGCTGGGAATTGAACTCAGGACCTTTGGAATAGTAGGCAACTCTCTTAACCACTGAGCCATCTCTCCAGCCCTTTTGCCTTATGTTTAAAAACCACCTATGAGTGAGTACATGTGATAATTGTCTTTCTGTGTCTGGGTTACCTCACTCAAAATAATGCTTTCTAGTTCCATCCATTTTCCAAAAGTGGTATTACTGGGTCTGTAGGCTGTCGTTTTATCTTGTTGATCGTGTCCTTTGCTTTACAGAAGCTTTTCAGTTTCAGGAGGTCCCATTTATTGTTTCTCTCAGTGTCTGTGCTGCTGGGGTTCTATTTAGGAAGTGGTTCCCTGTGCCAATGTATTCAAGCATACTTCCCACTTTCTCTTCTATAAGGTTCAGTGTGGCTGGCTTTATGTTGAGGTCTTTGATCCATTTGGACTTGAGTTTTGTACATGGTGATAGATATGGGTCTATTTTCATTTTTCTGCATGTTGAAATCCAGTTATGCCAGCACCACTTGTTAAATATGCTTTCTTTTTTCCATTTGATATTTTTTGCTTCTTTATCAAATATCAGGTGTTCGAAGATGTGTGGATTGATATCCGGGTCTTCTATTCTGTTCCACTGGTCCTCCTATCTGTTCTTATGCCAGTACCAGGCTGTTTTCAGTACTGTAGATCTGTAGTATAGTTTGAAGTCAGGGATTGTGATGCCTCCAGATGTTCTTTTGTTGCCCAGGATTGTTTTGGCTATCCTGGGTTTTTTGCTTTTCCAAATGAAGTTGAGTACCGTTCTTTCAAGGTCCTTGAAGAATTTTGTTGGGATTTTGATGGGCGTTGTGTTGAATCTGTAGATTGCTTTTGGTAGGATTGCCATTTTTACTATATTAATTCTGCCTACCCAAGAGCATGAGAGGTCTTTCCATTTTCTGGTGTCTTCTTCAATTTCTTTCTTCAAAGATTTAAAGTTCTTGTCATACAAGTCTTCCACTTGTTTGGTTAGAGTTACTCCGAGATATTTTATGCCATTTGTGGCTATTGTGAAGGGTGTTGATTCTCTGATTTCTTCCTCGGCCCTTTTATCATCTGTGTACAGGAGGGCCACTGATTTTTTTGGAGTTAATCTTGTATCCTGCTACCTTGCTGAATGTGTTTATGAGTTGTAGAAATTCTTTGGTAGAATTTTTGGAATCGCTTATGTAAACTATTATATCATCAGCAAACAGTGAGAGTTTGACTTCTTCTTTTCCAATTTGTATCCCCTTGATCTTCCTTTGGTGTCTTATTGCTCTAGCTAGGACCTCAAGAACTATATTGAGTAGGTATGGAGAGAGTGGACAACCTTGTCTTGTTCCTGATTTCAGTGGAATCGCTGGGAGTTTCTCTCCATTTAGTTTCATGTTTGCTGTTGGCTTGCTGTATATTGCCTTAATAATGTTTAGGTATGTTCCTTGTATGCCTGCTCTTTCCATGACTTTTATCTTGAAGGGATGTTGTATTTTGTCAAATGCTTTTTCGGCATCTAATGAGATGAACATGTGTTTTTTATTTTTCAGTTTGTTTATATGGTGGATTACATTGACAGATTTTCGTATGTTGAACCATCCCTGCATCTGTGGGATGAAGCTGACTTGGTCATGGTGGATGATGTGTTCTTGGATTCTATTTGCTAGTATTTTAAATTAGTATTTTTGCATCAATGTTCATGAGTGAGATTGGTCTGAAATTTTCTTTCTTAGTATTGCCTTTCTGTGGTTTGGGTATCAGGGTAATTGTAGCCTCATAAAAAGAGTTTGGCCATATTCCTTCTGTTTCTATTGTGTGGAATAATTTGAGGAGTATAGGTATTAGTTCCTCTTTAAAAGTCTTGTCGAATTCTGAGCTGAAACCATCTGGTCCTGAGCTTTTTTTGGTTGGGGGACTTTCGATGACTGTTTCTATTTCTTCAGCAGTTATAGGTCTGTTTAATTTGCTTATCTGGTCTTGATTTAATTTTGTTAAGTGATATTTATCCAGAAAGTTGTCCATTTCCTTTAAGTTTTCCAATTTTGTGGCGTACAGGTTTTCAAAATATGACCTGATGATCCTCTGTATTTCCTCTGTGTCTGTTGTTATGTCCCCCTTTTCATTTCTGATTTTGTTAATTTGGATATTCTCTCTCTGCCTTTTGGTTAGTTTGGATAAAGGTTTGTCTATTTTGTTGATTTTTTCGAAGATCAACTCTTTGTCTCATTGATTCTTTGTATTGTTTTCTTCATTTCTATTTTGTTGATATCAGCTCTCAGTTTGATTATTTCCTGCCATCTAGTTCTCTTAGGTGAGTTTGCTTCTTTTTGTTCTAAAGTTTTCAATTGTTCTGTTAATTCAGTAATGTGGGATTTTTCCAACTTCTTTTTTTTTTTAAAAAAAAAACCATTAAGCCTCTGTCAAAAATGTATTTCTTATTTTAGGGTACAGGATTGAAGGACAAGATGATACAAGTAAAGAAAATTTACAAGAAAAAAATTTGACAAAAGTCTTTCAATTAAAGTATTGTAACATTCAAACAACTTAAAATGTAACAAAAGAAACAAGATTACAAACAAAAAATGTTTATGGATTTCCAAACATAAATAAATGAAATAGTGTTTAGGCAGCAGGGCTCATGCTGATGGCTAGCAGGAAGTAACAGAGTGTAATATACTTGGGGAAAGAAAATATCAGGCCCAAATGATGGGTGGCAGTAATTTCAGCATCACTGCCATTTTTTTACTTCCAAAGTAAAGCCTTGGTTAAACCATTCACACCCTATATTATTCACACCTTCACTTCAGAGATTGAGGACTATATACAACAAATGAATTTATTTTCACCATAGGGACAACATATTGTACCTCTCTGCCAATGTTCCTTGAAAACTTTCCATGTCAAAACAATTTGACAGCAGATATAAACAATTAAATAAATACACAATGATCTTTCTTACGGTCCTTTAAAGATGCGTGTTATTTCATGCTGTTAGCCTTAGGATCACAGTGCATAGAATCCAAATATAAACAGTTGGGGTGACTTTCAATGTAATGTTGGATCCCTCACTTCCTTTATAATCCCATGATAACTGATAAATTCATTTCATAGGCCCTATCATGCATTAATCACCAAGTGGCAGGAGTTAAGAAAATTCTTCCTGTTACAACGTCCATTGCCAGCAATGAACGTCCCCAGACCACCGAGGAAGTCACTGTTATTGCACAATACATGAGGACCTGGAACTTCTCCAAAAGCTTAAAAAAATAAAAATAAAAAATGGAATTATATTTGACATTTCCTGACACCTGCATTAATACTGTATGACTAATAAAGCATGTCAGTTGCCTGGACTGAGCCAGCGATCAACATGCGCCCAGAATGCACACGAGTAAAAATGCAGTAAAAGAAAGTAGTCTTCATTGCCTATCGGTCACTTCCAGCCAAAGGTTAAAGTTCAAAGACTGAATGATCAAAGTGCTCATTTTCTCAGTAGGACTATCTTCTGCTACGAGGATGATAACAGTGGCTTCAACAAGTATCATCGTGATACCACTATTTTGTTTTCTTTGGATTCTTGTTACATGTTCGCACATAAAAGGAATTATCTGGCTGTCGTTTCTTTTCTTTGCAGCTGGAAAGCATGCTAATAATGCTAAGACAGACTGACTGGACTGAGAGCGCTGGGGACCAGTCTTCTGTTAGAATGGATAAACTTTGCTATACACATGAGGATGGACGGGAATATTTTCACCAGTAAACATGACCTGAGGAGAGTCAAGAGGATATCGACTACTAAACTTAAACAGAAGTTGAAACTTTTCTCCTTCATATAAGGTACCTGGTGCACCTTCCATGTCTATGATCCACTGTGTAATTGAATTCTGAACGCTCTTTTCGTTTAAAGTCATTCCAGGAGGTGGATCATTTTGCAAAGCCAACAGTTCTTTTTGTAGTCGTTTCTGCATTGACGCCATGATGAAACCATCCCCCCCTTTTCCAGCTTCTTTATGTAGGCATTTACTGCTATGAACTTGCCTCTTAACACTGCTTTCATTGTGTCCCATAAATTTGGGTATGTTGTGTGGTCATTTTCATTGAATTTTAGGAAGTCTTTAATTTCCCCTTTTATTTCTTCCTTGACTGCAGGGAGCCACAGGCAAACGCCATTACAAGATGGCGATTTCACCCTCGCAGTTCAGAGGTAAACAATTCCATATTTGGCAATGCTCCAGGACTGAGTGTCCAGGCACTTCCCGAATGCGCTTCAACCTTGGGGTCCCTAACCAATCCTGAGGGTCCTGGTGCCAGCAGGCTTATCTGCAGCCAATTGAGGTATGAATCGTGTCTCCTTTCCCTATATAAGCAGCCTCCATTCGGAGCTCACCCCCTTTGTCCCTTCGTCCCTTTGTCCCCTTAGCTTTCCCCTCTCACTTCTGCACTCCCTTCCCTTCCTGCACCTCCCTTCGCTTTCCCTCCCCCCTTTCCCGCAAATCTTCAACCGAGAGGCTCTCCAATAAAAGCATGATACAAGAAGAATCCTGAGTGTGGTTGTTTTTCCCGCTGGTCGGGGAGTCAACCAGACTTGACCCATTGATGATTCAGATAAGCACTGTTTAATTTCCATGTGTTTGTGGGTTTTCTGGATTTGGTATTGCTCTTGACTTCTAGTTTTAAAGCATGGTGACCTGATAAGGTACATTGGATTATTCCAATTTTTTTGTATTTGTTGAGGTTTGTTTTGTTACCGGGTATGTGGTCAATTTTTGAGAAGGTTCCATGAGGTGCTGAGAAGAAGGTATATTCTTTTCTGTTTGGATGGAATATTCTATAGATGTCTGTTAAGTCCATTTGAGTCATAACATCTGTTAGTTCTCTTATTTCTCTGTTCATTTTTTGTCTGATTGACCTGTCCAGTGGTGAGAGGGGAGTGTTGAAGTTTCCCACTATCAGTGTGTAGGGTTTAATATATGATTTAAGCTTTCGAAGTGTTTCTTTGACATATGTAGGTGCCCTTGTATTTGGAGCATAGATGTTCAGTATTGAAATTTCCTCTTGATGGATTTTCCCTGTAACTAATATGAAATGTCCTTCTTTGTCTCTTTTGACTGATTTTAGCTTGAAGTCTATTTTGTTAGCTATTAGGATAGCTACACACGCTTGTTTCTTAGGTCCATTTGATTGGTATATTTTTTGCCAACCTTTTACTTTGAGATGATATCTGTCTTTGAGGTTGAGATGCGTTTCTTGTATGCAGAAGAGGGATGGGTTCTGTTTTCATATCCAATCTGTTAGCCTGTGCCTTTTTATGGGTGAGTTGAGTCCATTTATATTAAGGGATATTAATGACCAATGGTTGCTATCTCCTGTTAATTTGGTTTTCATCGTTGGTGATGTTATTTTGTGCTTTTTTTTTCTTCTTCTTCATTGGGAATTGCTGTAATGAGATCATCGATTGTCTGTGTTTTTGTTGGTGTAGCCATCTTCCTTGGATTGGAGTTTTCCTTCTAATATTTTGTGTAGGGCTGTCTTTGTGGCTAGGTATTGGTGTAATCTAGATTTGTCATGGAATATCTTGTTTTGTCCTTCTATGGTGATCAACAGTTTTGCTGGGTATAGTAGCCTGGGCTGGCATCTGTGATCTCTCAATGTATGCATAATGCTTGACCATGACCTTCTGGCTTTCATTGTCTCCACTGAGAAGTCAGATGTAATTCTGATAGGTCTACCTTTATATGTTACTTGTCCTTTTTCCTTTGCAGCTCTTAATATTCTTTCTTTACTCTGTATGTTTAGTGTTTTGATTATTATGTGGCGAGAGGACTTTTTTTTTTTGATCCAGTCTATTTGGTGTTCTGAAAGCTTCTTGTATCTTCATAGGCATATCTCTCTTTAGGTAGGGAAAGTTTTCTTCTATGATTTTTATTAAATAAATTTTCCATGCCTTTGAGTTGACTTTCTTTTCCTTCTTCTATACCTATTATTCTAAGATTTGGCCTTTTTATGTTGTCCCATATTTCATGAATATTTTGGGTTAAGCTTTTGTTAGGTTTAATGTTTTCTTTAACTGATGAGTCTATTTCCTCTATTTTATCTTCTGCACTTGAGATTCTTTCTTCCATTTCTTGTATTCTGTTGTTTGTACTTGCATTTGTGGTTCCTGTTCTTTACCTCATGATTTCTGTTTCTATAATTCCTTCTGCTTGTGTTTTCTTTATTTTTTCTATCTCAGTTTTCAGGTCCTGAATAGCTTCTGTTATACGTTTGAGTTCTTTTTCTTGGTTTTCTTTAAGTGATTTGCTGATATCTTCCAATTTTTTGTTTGCTTTTTCTTCCATTTCTTTAAGGTAATTTCTCAATTCATCTTTAATAATTTCAGATATTCTCTTGTGGTTATTTCTTAGGTCATTTTCTTCTGGGTCATCCATATTTGGTTGTTCAGGTCTTACTTTTGTAGGGTCTTTGGGTTTCACTGGTATTGTGTTGCTCTTTGTGGTGTAGCTTGTGATCTTACCTTTTCTACTCATCTTTTCCTCTAATATGTGTGGTTGGTGCTGTCTGAGATTCTGTTGAATAATCCTCTAGGTGCCCGTAGATCAAAAACTAAGATGGTTTTCCTCGTGGTACAGTCAGTGTCACAGTTCTAGTTACCCCGTTGGTTATTCCTGTTCCTGGAGGTAGCTCAGTGCTCCAATGTTTTGGTCTGCTCCCTTGGAGTTTGCTGTCTCAAGCCTACTTTGGTCTAGGCTGCTGGCTTTGATCTGTTTCTGTAAATCTTGGTCTGGATCTCCTCTTGCAGAAGTGCCTGGCCAGGAATTAGACCTGTTCTGGTGGTGATCGCTGACTCTGGATTTGGTCACTGGTTCAATCCTGATCCGTGTCCCAGGTCTGCTCCTGGCTTCTGTTCCCGGTGGAGCTTGTTTCCGTCTCTCTCTGTCCTAGGAGTCTCGTTCAATTCCACTCCTGTGGAATTTGTTGCCTAAGGTGGAGTTCCTTGCCTCAGGGCAACTTTAGGTTACTGGCTTTGACCTGTATCTGTAAATCCTAGTCTGGGATCCCTCCTGCAGAAGTCCCTGGGTTGGAGTTGGGCCTGGAAAGGTTTCTGGTTCTGGTCTACTGCCTGGGAGGTTGTAGGTTCTGGGAGGGTGCGCCTGAACCCACAGGGGACCTGCTTGCTTCCTCAGAGGTCTCAGACTGGCGCTGGGACCCACAGGGGTTCCAGGTTCCTGCCTCTTCCCTTTGATGTCCCAAACCAATGCCGAACCCACAGGGGACCTGGCTCAGGCCTACTCTCTCTGAGATCCCAGATTCGCGCCTGGCCCTATCGAGATCTCTGGTTCCTGCTTATTCCCTCGGAGGACCCAGCCTCACTCACACCCAGGCTGATGGAGGTCCTGGCTCCGGCCTAGTTCCTGGGGTTCCTAGACTCTCGCCCAGACCCGCGGGGGTGTTGGCCCACGTCCACTCCCTTGAACGTTTAAGATTCATATCTGGACCCTCAGCAGTCTCTGACTCTGGCTCACTCGCTCAGCGGTTACTCCCTTTGTACCTGTTCCGGTGGATCACTGGCTCTGGATCTGGTCGCTGAGTCAGTCCTGATCCGCTGTGTCCCAGGACCGGGTCTGCTCTAAAGTTAGCCTTTTTAAAAACTTTACTTGAAGTAGACCAATATTTTATTTTTAAAAATTCATTTGATCCGGGCAGTGGTGGCGCATGCCTTTAATCCTAGCACTTGGGAGGCAGAGGCAGGCGGATCTCTGTGAGTTCGAGGCCAGCCTGGTCTACAGAGCTAGTTCCAGAACAGGCTCCAAAGCTACAGAGAAACCCTGTCTCGAAAAACCAAATATATACATAAAACTTGTCTGAACTATGGGAAACCTAGGTTGTTTTCCTTCTTTTTTTTCTCTGCCTTCCTTATCTGATGTTATTTGACAACATGGAAATTCTTGTCTCACAAACAATTTGTGTTTCACATTTTGTTTTGTTTTGTTTGCTTTTTCCAAAACAGGGTCTCACTGTGTAGCTCTGGTTGTCCTGGAACTCGCTTAGTAGACCCGGCTGGCCTCGAACTCAGAGATCCGTCTGCCTCTGCGTCCTGAGTGCTGGGATTAAAGGTTGTGTTCCCATGGTACCACATTTGTCAGAGACCGATACAGCATTAGAAAATGTTCTTAGCTGATGGCTGTCACATAGCACAAGGATGTGAAGTTACCCTAAACCCAGCGTTGTCTTTCTGAGAGTGATACTGGTTTGACTGCCATATCTTCGCACACACATTCCAATACCTAATTTCATGCACTGCATAAAACAGAATTTATTATCTGCTAATCCTGAGCTAATGCTGTGTGAAAACTTCACCATTCCGATAGCAGCAATACCTCAGCATCCACAAAATGCATGCTTGTGTTACCTGGGTTAGAAGAGGACTACACATGAGGGCTGGTACCTTCAGTCCTGTTTAGCCCTTCTTCACTTCTTAAAACCAGGCCCTGGTGGCGCACGCCTTTGATTCCAACACTTTTGAGGCAGAGACAGGCGGATCTCTGGAAGTTCCAGGCCAGCCAGGGCTACAGAGTGAGACCTTGTCTCAAATAAAAACAATTAATTTACATTCTCATTTTTGCCTAGAAACAAAAACAGTTTAGAAATGTTTAAGCATTAAAATACACTCTAAATGCAAGGCACTAGTTATTTCTCTCTTGACAAGACGTAATGATGTGGTTCCATATCTACTACAACCGAGTAACATATCAGCTTGCCCAGACCCTTTGTAGGGTTTGTCTTGTCCTGAAACCCCAATTTAAATATTTACTTACTATTTGTAAGAGAGTATGAAGGTGTGAATATGGACTCCTGCTTGGTACAGTGTGTGTGTGTGTGTGTGTGTGTGTGTGTGTGTGTGTGTGTGTGTGGATCAGAGAACAACTCTAGGAGTCAGCTCTCTCCTTGTTTGGGAACTGAACTCAGGTCTCAGGCCCGCATGCCAACACCTGCACCTGCTGAGCCTCCTCAGTGGCCTCCACTTTTACTTGTTTACTCTCAGTTAGTTGAAATCCTCGAGGGCTATGGCATCACATGGATTCTGTGTCCAGTCTCGCTGGCAGGAAGGCTACTTCAGAACTTCTCAGGGTCTCATGGTGGCACACACCCTTAGTTCCAGCACTCTCGGCACTGGAGAAGCAGAGACAGGTGGACTTCTGTGAATTCCACCATGCCATTATGGTAAAACCCGATCCGTGGCTTTGGTACAAAGACTTTCAGTGGTTTATGCTATAAGCCCAGGATTTGGAAGACTGAGGCAGGAGAATCGATAATGTGTTCAAAGTTGGTGTCCAGGTTAGTTGGGTTTTTTTCTTTCTTTCTTTTTTTTTTTTTATCAACCTGACACAAGGTAGAGTCATTTGGGGAAGAAGTAACCCAAACTGAGAAAATGCCCCCACCAGACTGGCCAGTAGACAAACATGTGGAGCATTTTCTTGATTAATGACTGAGGTGAGAGGACCCAGCCCAATGTGGTTGGTGCCACTCCTAGGCAAGTGGTCCTGAGCAAGCCCTGGAGAGCAAGCCAGTAGGCAGCATTCATCCATGGTCTGTGCGCCTCCTGCCCTGACTTTCTATAATGCTGGGGTGTGACCTGAGACTTGTAAACTGAAATCACTCTTTCCTGGCCGAGTGTCTTATCACAGCAACAGAAACCCTAAGGCACGTGTAGTACAGAATAAAGAAAGTCCTAAATTAAGGCACTTTAAAAATATATTGGTGGAAACCTTAGGCAAGCCAGTTAAAGTCGGGAGAAATCTCTGCTATGGGTTTCAGACTCTGCCCATTGCTTTTGGGTGGGTAGAAGCTAATTAATATGCCAATGCACACATTTCATAGGCTCTCCCGGTTAGTCGCAGGGTGTTAGCTCAGACACAGAGGTGGCCATGGGATGGCAAAAGAGCCCAAGTGTCATCAGGCCCTCAACCTTGTGACATTCCAGGCTCTGCACAGTGGAGGTGGCTGGAAGGTGGGGTTCTCTTCAGGAACTCTTGTTCTCACCCCTCACCAGACTGGCTGAGGCCTTCCTACAGGACTGGAATAGGACCGACTCAGATGCTGCCCTCTTCTGAAAATCCCCCCACAGATGGCACTTGTAAAAGTTCCGACAGTGTCTAATTTTAATCTGGAAACATTTTAGTATTTGTTTAAAAAACAAAATACCTTTTTGTAAGACTATAATGCTAGAATCCAGACTGGCTGCTGCTGAGGCCACAGTCCCTGCATCCCGGTCCCCACTCCCTGACTGGTCCTGACCCATGTCGTGCTAAGCATGTCCCCTGTGAGCACCATGATTTCCAGGTGCAAGTTCCAACTCTCTCACTTGGGCATGGGAGTTGACATCAAAGCGGGTACTGGTGGCCACACATCCTGGCTTCCCACTGCGTCCCTGTCTCCTGCCCAGAAATCAGAGAGCCCCCCTGCAGTTTTGCTACACAGCCCTCTCTTCCTAGAGCAGTAAGAGCAGACCCCACTTCCGCCATCACATAGGCCTGATGCCTTTCTTCAGCCCTCCCCACATGCTGTCTGTCCTGGTGTTGGGCCCTGAACTCATGGCAGCTCACAACCATCTGTCTTTAGCTGCTCTAGGGGATCTGACATGCTCTTCTGACCTCTGTGAGTACCAGGTACACATGTGATACACATACACGTGAGCAAAACACCCATACACATCAAAACAATTAAAACAGGAGGAATAGAAGGCATCTCCTCCAGGCTGATGAAGAGCTAATGTAAACTAAAAAACTACAGCGAACAGTATACTCACTGATAAAAGACTGTGACTAGGAATAACTTTATGAAATTCTATTCTCATCAATCCTATTTAACACCATAGTCACGTCGTGGTCTCGTGGTCGGGACAGTAAGGTCAAGGATAGCCAGGCACAGCGGTAGAGTTGTCCATGTTGCTAGTGTTATAATCTCCTTAGCAAAGACCCCAGGAAGCATTCATGGGGCTAATGAGTGACTTGGTGCAGTCACAGGACACAGTGCCGCACACTCACCATAAGGAGCAGGTGGGGCTGCAATGTAAGCAAACATTTCTGCTCTGTCCATCCTGGCAGGAGGAGCTAAAGATACTAGTGTCCTTTTCTTAGGCTGTTAGACCTTTAAAATGTTCTCCAGGAAATCTGAATTTTCTCAGGAGTCACACGCTGAGGAAGAAGAAAACTGAGTGAGGCCTGGTTCAGTCAGGAGGGAGCTTGTCTCCCAAGAAGGGATTTCACATGATTCTGACTTGTCAGATCCACGGCAGGAGAGACCCTCGACACCCAGGTTGTCTTTGTCCTGATTCAGTGGGGATAATAAGCTAGCCACACTGCAGCCAGGGCTGCTTACCCTCACATCAGGGACACACGACAACCAGGGCTGCTTAGACGGTCTGGGCCAGGGGGACACTGGATTGATTTGTTCCTCTTCCTAATGTGACCACATTTAATATGATAAACCCCCTTTGCATTTCCCCATGACTATCTGTTAACTGGCCAAGCTTGCGGCCTGTGCCAGCCAGAGGCTGGCCCTGGGACCCCAACCATTGGGGCTGTTTGGCTACTCATCTTAGGAGTAGGAGGGAAATGAGATTAATCCATTCAACCTTCTGGAAGCCACAGGAACCCAGCAGAAGCTGAGGGTCTGATCTCTGAGTCCTTTGGAAATCTTGGCACTGGGCAGTGTCTGCTCCTGGCATGTGACCACCTGCAGGAAGCTGGAACTGAAGGAGAAGAAAAAAACTTTTTTTTTCCTTCAAGGAATTAAAGATGTGTGCCGCCAACACCACCACCCGACTTCATTAAAACCTTAAGGGAATATATTACATTGCCATGTAAAGTGTTTAAAAAAAAACAAAAGGGGGTAGTTAGATCATGGCCTGCTCCTTACTAACAGTAGTAAAGAAGGCAGTTGCTGCCATCTGTACGCCCCGGACTAAATGGACGAATCTACTGTAGTCATGGGCTGGAAGATTCACCATTACTGAGGTGTGTGGCTTCTCCAGCTCACCTACCCAGAGATTTAAAACGATCTGGGTTGAAACCTTAGCACTTTGGGGGAGGGGTTGATTTACAAGCTGATTCTGGATTGTCAGTCCACAGCTGGTTCCTATTAATGACTGCTCTCCTTGAAGACAGGCTCAAACTTCTCATGGGGTCACTGCCCCCATTTGGAAGTGGTCTCACCATGGGGTGCTCTGTGTCGTACAGCCCACTGTTCTAGACGTCGAGGTGACTGAGCGTTTGGGGAAATAACTGGAGACTTTCAGGTGCCTGCTTGGGGTCTGGGGCAGGGCGGAGAATGCCTTAGTTGGCTATCATCTTCATGTCAGCCCTGAAGGGGTGAGAGGCAGGTCAGGCCCGACCCTCATGCTTTAGAGGACCCAAGAAATTAGCATGCTTCTGGGCAGAGCAAAGCAGGAAGTTGATCCAAAGCAATGGGGGTGGGTGGGGGTGGAGTCAGGCTTCCATCAGTCTGTGCTTCTTACCAGAAAGCAGTTTCTAAACTCCTGTTCTAGTGTGTTGTTCACTAGTCTTCTAAAGCAGTGACCGCCTGCACTAGAGTTCTCATAAAAGGGTAGATGCACATAGGCCAAAGAAACAGTCCTCCCGAATCAATTCTTCAAAATGTGTTGAGCCTGACTTCATTACCCCATGTGTGGTCTATTTCATACTCGGAGGAGCTGTCTGTTGTGTGTTCTGTATTGAATCATAATAAGAGATGCCTTTGCAGTTGGTGTCTGAGGCTGGCACACATCCTGTTTGCCTGGCATGTTAACTTCACACTGGCTTTTCTTTCTCAGATGTAAGATAAGTTCACTCGCTCTAGTTTCATTCTGTTGCTGTACAAATACCACGACCAAAACCAATTTAAAGGAAAAGGCCTATTTCATCTCATTAGTTTACAGTCCATCACTGAGGCATCAGGGCAGGAAGTCAAAGTCTGGCCTGCTGGTCTATGTGACGTTATCTCTCAGCATAGAGGGCAGCAGAAACCGTGGAAGAATGCTGCTTGCTGCAGGCTCACTTGCAGACCTAGGCCTTGTTAGCTTTCTTATTTGACTATGACTACCTGCCCAGGAAATGGTGTTGCCCACAATGGGCTGTGTTCTTCTGTATCAACTGAGATTGTTAATTCTTCAAATCTGTTTTGTTATTTTCCTGCTTTTTTTTTTTTTCTTGGTTTTTCGAGACAGGGTTTCTCTGTAACTTTAGAGCCTGTCCTGGAACTAGCTCTTGTAGACCAGGCTGGCCTCGAACTCACAGAGGTCCACCTGCCTCTGCCTCCCGAGTACTGGGATTAAAGGCGTGCACCACCACTGCCAGGCTTGGTCTGTTTTTTTTTTTTTTTTTTTTTTTTTTTTTAAGGTAGCCCTGATTGTCCTGGAACTTGCTATGCAGACCAGTGATGTGTGAATAATAAAACTCAGAGAGAGAAATTGGGGTACAACCTGAAGGTCAGAAAAGCAAGACAGCCAGCCACTGGCTCTTACCTCTACCTCAGTCTGAAATGGCGATCCTGCCTCCAGTAATCTCAGAATGAGACTGTGTCTGAGAGCTCTCTCCTGTTTTATAATCCTAAAGCTGGGATTTAAGGTATGCACCACTGGAATTAAAGGTGTGTGTCACCACTGCCTGGTCTGTAAGGCTGACCAGTGGGGCTGTTTTACTCTCTGAACTTCAGGCATGCTTTATTAAAATACAAATGAAATGCCACTACAGACCAGGCTACCTTCAAAGTCACAGAGGTCTGTCTGTCTCTGCCTCCCAAGCGCTGGGATTAAAGGTGTGCGCTACTCCACCTGTTTCTCCTGTTTATGTCTGTGCAGCACACCTAGGCCTGTTACCCATGGAGTTTAGAGTTCTGGGGATGGTTATGAACTGCCATGTGGGTGCCTAGAACGGAAGATGGGTCCTTTGCAAGTGCAAATGTTATCAACTACTGAGCCTGCTCTCCAGCCCGATGTTAATTTAAAAACAATCGTGTGTGCATGATGTAAGTGCAGGGAGCATGTGTCTGCGTCAGGAGGGTGTGTGGGAACTGGTTCTTGGGTCAAGTTCTTCTGCCCACTGAATCGTCTGCAAGCCTGATGTTCAGTTTTAGTCCAAACATGAATTGTACTGCTTTATTTTTAGTGCTGTGAATCGTACCCTAGGCCTTGTGCATGCTGGGCAAGCATCTACCTGGGGCTCGGCTCCTGGCTTCCATTGCACCTTGTCATACTTAACTTTTTATTTTTAGACTGGTAGAATGTTGAAAAACATTTATGAACCAAAAAATCCACTACAATCATGGTTTTTTTTTTATAATTTATTATGTATACAGTATTCTGCCTGCATGTGTACCTCCACCCCAGAAGAGGGCACCAGATCTTTTCACAGATGGTTGTGAGCCACCATGTGGTTGCTGGGAATTGAACTCAGGACCTCTGGAAGAACAGTCAGTGCTCTTAACCACTGAGCCATCTCTCCAGCCCCCATGGTTTTGTTTTTTAATCTTTGTTTACTTTTAAAGATTTTTAGTTATATATATGTGTGTGTGTGCACTTGAGTATAGGTGCCTTCAGAGGGCCAGAAGTGTGGGATCTCCTGGAGTTATGAGCAGTTGTGAGCTGAATGTGGGTATCAAACTTGTACATGCTCTTAACTGCTAAGCCATCTTACCCCAAGTTTTATTTTTTGGCAAAAGGTTTCATGTAGTCCAGGCTGGCCTCAAATCCTCAACCTCCTGCCTTGACAGTGCTGGGCTTATAGACTAAAGCCACCGCCTTGGCTCATTTGGTGCTGGCAATAGAACCTTCAGCACTGTACCTACTAGGCAAGCAAAGCTGAGCTTCATTTTCAGCCTCCCGCCCCAAGACTGGGTTTTCTAACAGCCCTGACTGTCCTGGAACTTGCTTTGTAGACCAGGTTGGGATTAAAGGCATGAGTAACCACCCCCTGGCTTCATTCTCAACCTCTTGTACGTTTTCCAGACAGGACCTTGCTATTATTGAACCCACGGAACTCACGTCTCAGCCTGAATACTGGGATTACTGCCTTACCTATGAATACATGTAGTGACTATACACTGAACTCAAGCAGCTGCCTCCCTGTAGGGAAATCAGGAGTGGACAGGAATTGTGGGAGGCTCCTCTGTGTACATTTTCCCTTCAGATCTCAAGACAACCAAGTTATTTGTCCTGTATATTGTACAAAAGTTTGCTGTTTTGACATTTCTATGTGTGTTCCTGTGTGTACATGCATGCCACAGTGCATGTGTGAAGCCATTTTCTTTTTTCACTACATAGGGACTGAGCATCAGGCCTGGCAGCAAGCGCCTTCACTGGCTAAGTTATCTTGCTGGCCCTTGCCAGACTTTTTTTACAAACTTGTGTTTGCAGAACCACTAGGTCGCCCTCTAGTGGACAATTTAAACAGTGCTTTAAACCATTCTTAAGACAACGGAGCGGGAAAACTTCTTTGCCTCAAAACTATTCCTAAGAAGGGACGCATTCTCATGACCAAGACCATACATTTTAGTGTTGACCACACCTAAAATTTAACATTAATTTTGTTATTTACTGTGTGATTCTGGGTGGAATATCAAATTTTTCTGTGCCTTGAGTTTGAACTCAGATCATCAAGTATTATGAGGCCCCCTCATGATGGAGCTACAAGACAGTGTTCCAAGATTGCTATTTTTTTTAAATAAATGCATTACTGTACCTGTGTATAAGATGTGTGGATACAGGTGAATGCCACATTGCCCAGGCGGTCACTGGACAACTTTTGGAGTTAGTTTTCTCCTTTGACACTGATGGAGCTCATGGGTTTACTGAGTGAGAGGTCCAAATGATTTTTGTTTGAGACATTGCTTCAAGCAACAGGCTGGCCTCAAACTTCCTCCCCCCAAAGGCAGTGTACCTCTGCCCTAGAATTCATTCTGTAGACTGGGGTGGCCTTAAACTCCCAGATATCACCCTGCCTCTGCCTTTCCCCCACCTCCAGTACTGGGGTTAAAGGTGTTCTTGATCCGCCTGCTCCAGCCCCTTGGTTTCTGCTGATTACAGGTGTGCACCACATCTGGCACTACACTGGGTTTAGAAGTCTGAACCCCAGTCACTTACACTGACATGACCTAGCAAACAAGAACCTCAAGGGCTTGAGTTCCACAGGTCTCTTCTGCCCACTGTATATAAAAGGCATACCATCACCTCACTAGTCGAGTGCTATACATCTACACGGAATACTTTACATGTATGTAAAGTCACCCTGACTTGTTTAGGTTGCTACATGTTACATATGGTACATGTGTTATATGACACAAGCTAAGTTGAAGACAGCAAATGATTACATAAAATGCCAACAACTTGGAGAAAAAAAGACCTCAATCACAAAATGGCAGGAAAGATTTAATTTTTAATAATTATGACTGCAACAAACTATACTAGCCAAAGGGCCTCCAATCTACCTCCAAGAATGAGAAAGGACAGTGGGTAATGTGCCCTAAACCTCTCCTACACCAGTCCCTAAAGTCTGTGGGGGGGCGGGGCAATCTAGAATGGCCTTTCCCTGTGACTTATAGTGAAAGACAAGAAATCTTCTAACAGTATTGCTGATTTGATGTGATGACAGCACACCTTTAATCCCAGCACTTGGGAGGTAGAGGCAGGGGACCTTTGTGAGTTCAAGGCCAGTCTGGTCTACACAGAGAAACCCTGCCTTGAGAAAACAAAACCAAACAAACCAACATTACTGATTAGATAGGATATGCTTTTGAATATGCCCTCTTGACTAACTCAAGGCATTCCTTATCCGTCAAGCCTTTTTCAGACGGAACTGAGACACATCTTTTCCTGGGAATGCGTACTGCCGTCATCACTGCTGATGGCTAATTCAAAGTCAGGCTGCACCTCTATCAATAGGAATACCTAGTCTTCACTCTTTGCTTTAAAGTCACTACACGATGACTTACTGAGCTGGGAAGCTCCCTCATTGGTAGGATGCTTGTACAGTCTAAAAAGAATCTGACAGGCAGGCCTTAGCTGGAGCTGCAGACAGCGATTATTTCCACCAACACTTGTGTGAAATGATAGTAACCTGCCAACTAAACACTACTCCCTGCTAGAACACCCCGACAAAGCCCATGTTCTTTAGGTCGAAGAAAGAAAAAGGAATAAATAGCCTTTGTGGCCAAGCTCCACTAATGAGCAATCTCTTTGGCAGGATCAATAGTAAGTGACTGCCCGTTAATGTACCTGCAGACAGCTTTCCTGAGCTTCTAACAACTGTTCTGACCGAATCAAAGCACAAGGAGACCCTGATGGAAAGTACCTCTAGACCAGACTGCAGAGTTACTGGGGCCTCAGGCTACAAGTCCACTGCACGAGTGTCATGCAGTGGCTGCCAGTGGACTTGGCATTTGTTATGTTGAACACTGATATTTTGCATTCGGCAAACTTAATCTTATCAAATGGTCTTTTAATTCCATAGACAATATGAAACATACCATATAGGCACACAACAGTTTCAAAGTGTATACAGATTAGAATACAGAGGTTAAACACTGGTGTCCTGACCACAGCTTCAACTTTAGATAAACGTCATAGAAAAAGTACAATTCAAATATCAGCCAATTGAAAACTTTACTCTTCTCATAATATAAAAATGATAATTTGAGATACAAATTTTTTTACTAAAACTATATAAACATTTAAAATAATCATTAAAAACTCAACATTAGAATTTATAAAGATTCACTATAAAAATATATCGGCAGTCACTCTCTTATAAAGGTACCATTGGCTACATTACAAAATAGTCTCAATGTAGAATTGCCTCAATAACTACTTTAGAACCTGACAAACCTACGGTAAGATGATTATAAACCTTCGGGAAGCTTTGGCGTGCATCTTTAGGTTATTTAAAATATTTTAAGGGCTTCTGTAAACACTTCATTCTGTTAAAGCACAAAGAGTAATGCTCTTCAACTGCATACAGGATTAGAGAATAAAAAAAATTATTATATCCTTGTGAAAAACTGCCCTTACCTTCTGGAAGCAAAAAACAAGCTATTTAAAACTGTCAAATTTTCAAGACAGTTCTCTTTCCATTCTGAGAAAAATGTTACAAATCACCACACTCAGATTGTGTGCCCTGCGTCTGTTAGAACACTTCTCAAAAACCCTCAAGTCCAACAAAACCAACTGTCAAAACTTATTTAACACACCCAACACTGTGACAAGTAGCAATCAGACCACATAATTTACATACTTAGTAATGTATTATGGTTTCTTTTACATTTGTAATTTAGAATTTATTGGCAGGAATCACACACTCACACACACACACACGAAAAGGCAATCTTAGGAAACAGAAATACAAACTTGGAACTGATTGCTTTACCAATGCATCTGCCACTTTTGGTTGGACTGTTATTTAAAGTTAAATTGCCAAAGTCCGTTTCCTTGAGTACGTTTCCCCCGGAGCTTCCAGTTGTACCAGCAGCTTTGTTATGGTCATCTCTACTTACCCCGTCACCTTTGCATTGTAAAAACCTAATACAAAGTAGCTTCTTTGACCTTTGAATTTATAAAACTCCACTAAAAAGAAATCCGACTAATTTTTAAGAAGTCCATAAAAATACTTTAAAGAGTCAAACACTTTTATGAGAATAAAGATCCTTCAAAGTTTTCAGCTCTTCTATTAGAGTTTTATTTTGGTTTTCCAGAACGGCAACGCGGTTCTCCAGGCATTTCACGTACTCCTTCTTCTTCCTGCGACATTCTCGAGCAGCTTCCCTAAACACAAGCATCGAAACATCAGGAAATGCCACACCCTTCACGTGGAAAATACACCTAAGGAATCTTCCCCGGTCATCTTTTCCAGACTATTTCCTGACACAGTCTTGTTGTGCAGCCCAAGCTGGCCTCAAATCTGTGATCTTCCTGCCTCACCCTCCTCTTTGCAATGCTGGGATTATAAACTCGTGCCACTACCCCAAGCCCCCATTTGAAAACTTAAGACATCATCTACGGTGCTGGAGGGGCAGATGACGCACTCGCTGCTCTTGCAAGACTTGCTCAGCTCCCAACACCCACGCTGGGCAGCTATAACTCCCGGGAGGGGGGCAATCAGACACCTCTGGCTTTCACAGACACAGAGAATAATTTAAAAAGACAAATTTTTTTCTTTAGGCAAGGATGGCCTAGATGCCGACACCCTCAGCCTTGGTGGGATTCCAGGTGAGCCACCATTCCTGGTCAATCTGGAGTACAGAATTCTGTCCTGGCAAACACACGTACTTGTCTAAGGCCCCACAGAGACACAACTCCATTGTCCTAGAAGCCCCCACACCCTCCTGGTCAGCTCTCTACCAGGCAACTGCTATTCTGTCATCCAGTCAGCTCCCAATTAGTGCTTTTTCTGGACAAGTTCTCGCTCTGTAGCCTAGGCCTGAAGCCTCCTGTCTCAGCATCTTGACTGCAGCAGTCAAGACACACGTCACTCACCAGCCTTGCCCCGTTTTCAGAGACAGACTAATTATGTACTTGAGGATTTTTTCTTTCTTTTTTTGAGACAGGGTTTCTCTGTAGCTTTGGAGCCTGTCCTGGAACTAGCTCTTGTAGACCAGGCTGGCCTCGAACTCAGAGATCCACCTGCCTCTGCCTCCAGAGTGCTGGGATTAAAGGTGTGTGCCACCACATTTACATTTTTTATATGTAGTTTTTTACGGTGTACCAGCACCTGCAATGCTCATGGAGGCCTAAGAGGGGGTTGGGTCCTCTGGATGGGTGGCAACCATATGGATGCTGGAAATCCAACTTGGTTCTTGGAAAGAGCAGTCAGTCAGTGCTCTTAACCACTGAGCTTACCACTCCAGCCACTACCATCTCCAACTTAGAAGTGGCACCTTTGCAATGCTATTTCCTGCAGGGCCACTGGCCATGTTCATTTAAAACCAGCTGGCCCTGAGTACTGCAGGGATGCACAGAAGCCCCAAGCCACACTAACCCTAAGACCGTAGTAATTTAGAACACATCTCAGGCTAATGCTCAGTTCAGACTTCCCAGATGCATGCATAGAGTCTGGCACAATTTCTTGTTTATGGATTACCTGTGTTTCCTTCTCTTTAGGTCTTTTATATATAAACTGCAAGAATTCCTTCTTGGTCAGAAGAATTCTGTCATACAGAACTGGTGGTCTAAAGAGGGGATGGCTCCCTCCTCACATGCAGTGAAGGCAGCTCTGACCTCTGCTTAGGAACACCCATGAGATGCACCATCTGGAGCTGCTCTGGAAACCTTGCCTGTGTCCTCGCCTGTGCTTCAGGAAAGTCATCTTGCCTGCATGTATGAGTGTACACCTGTGTGCTTAATGCCCTTGAAGGCTCGACTGACAGATGGTTGTGAGCTGCCATGCAGGTGCTAGGAATCAAACCCAGGTCCTTTGGAAGAGCAGCCAGTGCTGTAAAAACACCGAGTTACCATTCCAGTTTTTTTTTCTTTTTGGTTTTGCGAGTGTCATGTAGCTGAGGATGTCTTTGAACTGCCAATCTTGTCTCCACTTCTCAAGTGCTGATATGACCAGCTCAAAGGTTTTCATTTTAATGAAGTCAGATTCATTAATAATTACATTAAATTCCCTAAATGTTATCTTGTTTTGGAAATCCTTTTCTATACTCAAGGCTATACAATTATGTATATTTACATTGAAGTTCTAAGTTTCACTTTGTACATAAAAGACATGGGGGAGGGTTCAGTGTTGAGTATGTAGTGCCAGCTGGCATCAAAGATCACAGGCATGTGCCAGGACACCGGCCTAACGCTTTTCTTTTTTTCTTGTTGGGCGGAGCGGGATGAGTTAGTCTCATTCTGTGGCTCAGGCTGGTCTCACAGTAGTGACTTAAGCTTTCACTCCCAAAGGCTGGCCCTTTTGGATAAAAGGCAGCTTACTTCATCCTTATAGGATAACCTGGTCTTCTCTCTGTCCTCTTCCATCTCTCTCTATTTGTGAGAGTTCAGTGTTTGGGATTTGTTGGAGCTGTATCAAGTGCCTTCATCCGTGGTCTGGGGAACTATGCAAGAGAACTAATTTTAAGTGATGCTTTGAGTGTTGTGACCTCATGAAAATTAACCTATGCAGTTCCCTAGCACAGGCAACTCCCTGTCTCTTCAGTATATCAAAACTAGATCAAGACATGAATTACAGCTGGACGAGGTGGTACACACCTTTAATCCTAGTCATCAGAAGGAAGAAACAAATGGATCTTTGCGAGTTCAAGGCCAGCCTGGTCTACAAACTGAGTGCCAGCTACATAGTGAAACCCTGGCTAAAAAAATCAAAACAAAGGAATTTATCTCCACAACACAGCAATATGTTTAGGTAATAGCTTCATGGTCCTGAGATCTCATTCATTCCTAACCTCATCAGATCTTTAGTTTCTTTCCTATAGGTTCATCCACTCATTCTAAAGGGATAGCTTATATATTCCACCCATCCTTAAATGTAGCTGGTCACCTTGTGAGAGCACAAGTCTCCATTCTAGTGACTCCCTCTATGACTATCTTTTCTGAGATAGGGCATCATGTAACCTAGGCTAGTTCGATCTCCCTTGAGCCCTCACAGCACACCTCCTGCCTGTGTCACACTTGCTTCTATCACATATCACTGGGGATCAAACCAAGCTTTGCACATGAGGGACGAGCACTCCTGTGACACTGTGAGACCCTTTCTGGGGTGTCCAGGTACGAGAGCTTAGCAGTTTTCTTCTAGTTACATAATGTATCTTACGTCATCCCTTGAACCCTCTAAAACAATCATCTGTCTAACAAACTAATTCATAGAGACACAAACAAGTAAAGGATAGCAATCCTTGTCATTACCTTTTAATAAAGAGATGTTTTTATTTTCAATTAAACTTATATGTACCCACATAATTATTTTATGCTAATTTTATTGCTTCAAAAACATTATCCCATGATTGTGTGTGTAGCTGAAAAGCCCAGTCATACTGTAATCTTTCAACTCCTCCATCTGTGACCTTTTGCTGTCATTCCGAGTTTCTTGGCACGTTTCTTATTCCTCTTGAACACAGTACATAAAGTGCCAATATATATGCATTTTCTCAAAGAAGCAAGTTTTCATTCCTGATATATTAAAGTGAATGCAGTAATATGACTAAAATGTATTTAAGGGGATGACGGTATGGCTCAATTGGTGGAGCGATTATCTGGCTTGTACGAAGCTCTGGGCTTGAGCCTCAGCACTACACAAGACTCCACTTGGTGGAGGTCTGATATTCCTGGTACTCAGAAAGTGGGAGCAAGATCACAATCAAAGTCATTGTTGGCTACGAGCCAGTGCTATACAAAGCAATGGAAAAATATATACATTTAAGAAGGAAGTAAATGTTTCATGGTGATTGTTGACTTAAAATAATTTTTTATTCCTTTGTGTATGGAAGGGGACACACTGCCATAGTGCCTGAATGCATAAACACATGTGCGCGCGTGTACGCGCACACACACACAGAGGTCAAAGGACAACTGTGGAGCTGGCTCTTTCCTTCCATCTTTATGGGTCCCAAGGATTGACTTCAGGCCACTAGGCTTCCAGACTAGAACCTGTACCTGCTGAATTAGCTTCATCTGTGATCCTCATGTTACCATAAAAAAAAAAAAAATACGTATACAGTGTTCTGTCGCATGTCAGATCTCATTATGGATGGTTGTGTGCCACCATGTGGTTGCTGGGAATTGAGCTCAGGATCTTTCTAGAAGAGCAGTCAGTGCTCTTAACCGCAGAGCCATTTCTCCAGCCCTTGATGTTAGCATTTTAACTGTGTTCTGGAGTCATAAACTGCCCACCTAAGATGGTGAGTTCTGGGAAATGTAGTATATGTTCTGACTGTTCAAATGGCTCTTGTCTCTGGCTTTCTCCTTGAAGCTCTCTGGTATTCAAGATGTGCATGAAGTCAATCCTCTTATATAATCCAAACAGTAGGCCTTCAAATGTTTAAGTGAAAAGCTACAAATGATTCAGCTTGATGAGAAGGGTTGGTGAAAGCTAAGTCAGGCCAGAGCAAGCCCTCCCAGCCAGCCAGCCAAACTGCATGGAAAGGATGACTCCAGGGAGCATGGGAGCCAGAAGATGAAGCAGCCTCATTGCAAACAAGGGAAGTTTTTGTGGTGTGGCCATCAAACAACCATAAAGACAGATACTGCATGGATTTAGCTTTACGTCGGGTGGAGGCAGAGTTTGAGGTCACCAACTCTATTTTGGAAAATACCTTACTCTGGGTAAAATGCTACCACCAGCATAACATGGTTCAGAGAAATTAGAGAAAGGAACTGTCACTCCGTGTGGCAAATTTCACTACTGTCCACACTAGCTTTCAGCAAACAGCAACATCATCAACAGAGCCGCTAACACCCATGGGGAGGAGGGAGCTGCTGCTGTCACCACACCTTAAAAAAGCTCAGATGATGCTGGTACTGTTTAATAAGATGTGAGCTTTGCAGATTACAATACATATCTTTCAATGGCTCAAGTATAACGCACACATGACTGTTGTACCTGGCAAGGCTTGCTTACTGTGGCGTTTGCTGTGCTACTGTTGTGGGAACGTGCCCAGAACCTCTAGGGTGTGCCTAACAGGAGATGCTGTTCAAAAAGCTTTGCCTAGCAATGCTTCTTCAACTTTTAAAATAATTTATTCTTATTTTATATATATAGGTGCTTTGCTTGTGTGTATGTATGTCTGTACATCACATGTGTGCAATGCCCAAACAGGCTACATCAGATTTAAGGTCCCCTAGAATTGGAGGTTTTTTTTGGTTTTTTGAGACAGGGTTTCTCTGTGTTGCTTTGGAAACTGTCCTGGAACTAGCTCTTGTAGACCAGGCTGGCCTCGAACTCACAGAGATCCGCCTGCCTCTGCCTCCCGAGTGCTGGAATTAAAGGCATGCGCCACCACCGCCCTGCTAGAATTGGAGTTTTAAGCTGCCATGTGGGTGCTGGGAATTGAATCTGCTTCTTCTGGAAGAGCAGCCAGTGCTCTTAATCACAGAACCATCTGTCCTGTCACTCAACAATGCTATTTCAAAGGATACAGTAATACTGAACTCTGGGTGATAGGCTATTTAGTACAGAGACTCACAAATGAGCTCACTGATGCACTGGGAATGAACTAGATATAACCCAGCATATGGTAAAAATAAAGCTAAGCCAAACCTCCTTTCTAATTACCTAATCAGGTAATGTGTGACTATGAGATATGCACAACTCTTCTACTACCCACCTGTTTTTCATCAGCCGTATTTCCCTTTTCAGCTGGGGGTCATCTGTCTTTGTTGCCTGAGATGTAAGGGTCACAGGAGAAGTCATCACCACAGTCTGTGGCAGGGAAGTAGCAGACGGTGTGGTACGGATCTGATAGGTCTGCATATCTCCTGATGCAGCTGCAGGGCCAAAGAGGTGAATTACTCATCAACTGCCTCAGAAAGGACCTGGACATGTCTGTAGATAAGGAGCACACTTACTCTGCACAACTACTTGGTTGCTTGGGACGAGTATTTGCTGTCCATCAGAAGTCTGTGCATACTGAAGGATTGTACCTTGTTGAGTATTGCTTGAATTTGTCATAGTTAATGTCTGCAGTCCCTGAACTCCATCTGTTCCTGGACTGGCCAACTGTAAGGCTCCGTTTGGGGCAATGGCAACTTAAACCAAAGAGAAAAAAAAATAGTTATAAGGCTATATAATACAAATTCAAAGGCATAAAAAACGAACATTTAAACAAGTTTGAAGGCAAGGTGTGGTGACACACGCCTTTAATCCCAGCAGACGCAGGTGATCTCTCTTGAATTCGAGGCCACCCTGGTCCAGTTCCAGGATAGCCAGGGCTAAACAGAGAAACCCTGTCTTGAAAAACCAACATACACAGATGGGTGGATGGATGGATGAATAGATAGATAGATAAAGAATAGGTTTGAGTGTAATTCTACTTGGCTAAATCACTGACCACTCTTGAGAATAGTAATGTCTTTATAAAGTTTAGACATACTACCCGAGATTTAGTCTCAAGCTGTGTAATACACAATGAATCATAAAATTTGAAATTTATGGACATTTCATGTTAATTGCTAATGTTGTCAAAGAAATTTCTGGGGCATTAATGAGAAATCTAATGGCTAATGACTATTTCGTTTTTTTTTTAAACAAATACATTCCTTAAAGATTTATTTATTTATTTATTATGTACACAGTGTTCTGTCTGCATGTATGCTTACACGCCAGAAGAGGGTGCCGGATCTCATTAAAGATGGCTGTGAACCATGATGTGGTTACTGGGAATTGAACTCAGGGCCTCTGGGAGAGCCGCCAGTGCCCTTAACCTCTGAGCCACCTTTCCAGCCTGACCATTTCTTTTTTAAGATGCTTATCTCATGTAGTCTTGGCTGTGCTCAGACTCTATTGAGCCAAGAAGGCATGTTATGTCACTATGCTTGTTCTAATGGCTAACTTTCCCCCCTTGGGGGTGAAGGCAAAGAAACAAACATGTCAGGGTTTTATCAGAACATGGGCATGGTCACATCCTATAAGCCCAGCACTTAGGAGTTACAACCAAGAGTTTAAGACCAGAACAGGCTAGCATGGGTATTTTTTTAAAAATGGAGAATTAAGAATATTACATTTGGCGGGTGGTGGTGGCACACGCCTTTAATCCCAGCACTTGGGAGGCAGAGGCAGGTGGATCTCTGTGAGTTCAAGGCCAGCCTGGTCTACAGAACAAGTTCCAGGACAGGCTCCAAAGCTGCACAAAGAAACCCTGTCTCGAAAAACCAAAATGAACCAAAACAAACAAACAAACAAACAAAATTATATTTTAAGGATTAGGGAAATGGCTTAGTGAGTAAAGGTTGTTTGCCTGAGGACCTGAGTTCATCTGATATTTTCGTGCATCCTGAGCACACACACTAACTAAAAAGTTAAAAAAAAAAATTGCATTGCCTTTGGTGGCACACGCCTTTAATCCCAGAACTTAGGAGGCAGAGGCAGGCAGATCTCTGAGTTCAAGGCAGCCTGACCTACAGAGTGAGTTCCAGAACAGTGAAGACTACACAGAGAAACCATTTTGAAAAACACCCTGCAAAAAAAGAAAAAAAAATCAAAACCAACCAAACAATAGAAGATAAAGAATGAAACATATTCATTTACTTCCGAGTGAAATAGTCATCAAAATGCCACCTGTGGACCACAGTTTAGACCTCAGACATTGTCACTGAATTATACTATGTTCCTGCTCTCTTAAGTGACACACTTAAGAGGCACAGGACCAAACAGACACCCTACAAGTCTATCAGAACTCAACACCTCATGCCTGGGCCTTTTCACATCAAAACTAAGTAATGTTTCCCCCTGGCTACCAGGACTTTGGCCATAAAACACTGTCGTCTGTGTACTGGAGGGCTCTAATTAAAGTGACTTTGCCCAGGAGCTTCTACTCAACTCTAATATGCACACAGACTTACGTACCTTAATACACAGCTTCAGAACACTAAATATTTTAGACAGAGGTTCCTTTTGAAATTATATTTGCAAGTTTTCTCAATTTCTTCTCCATGGTACAGATATCATTCCCTTTCTTCCCACTGAAAGTCTCATTACCTGTCCTCATTTATTTACTGCAGGCTGGAGGCGATTGTCTCCATACCTTGAGTACCTACTACTCTAACGCATACCCTTCCTAGTCTTCTTATAGGGCCTGACAGTAATATTAATATTACTATATATATAATATTACTATAATATATAATATAGTATGTGTATGGAATACTATAGATGAGTGGGTTTGGCTGATAAAGCAACAATATTCTTTTCCTTTTCGTAACCTGCTCTCTTCTAGTTCACTGTGTCCTACTGTTTCTAAAGATGCACTGTTCAATATAGAGGCCACCAGCCTCATGTAGCCACCATATAAAATTAAAGAACTCAGTCCCGCCAGACAGTGGTGGCACACACCTTTAATCCCAGCACTCTGGAGGCAGAGGCAGACAGGTCTCTGTGAGTTCGAGACCAGCCTGGTCTACAGAGCTAGTTTCCAGGACAGGCTCCAAAGCTACACAGAGAAACCCTGTCTCAAAAAACCAAAACCAAACCAAACCGACAGCAACAACAACAACAACAACCAAAAACCAAAACCAAACCTCACAGTTCCTTATTTGCACCAGTCCAATGTCAAGCCCTAAACAGCTTCATCTGATTTGATGGTGACTGTCCTAACTACTGTGAACACTGCCACCCACCATACATGGAAGTCCTACTGGACTCCACTGCCCTAAACACTTTTTTGTAGTTGTATTTATTTACACTTACCACTTGAAATATTTGCCTAAGCCTCTCAGTAGTTTTTCCCTTTCTTTTCTGTGTGCTGGAGGAGCAGTGAGACAAGTGTACGAGAACGGAGCACACTCAGCTTTAGTTACGCCAGTGCCCATCTCCGCACGTCACGTCTGCACCCACTGCTCCAGGTGTCGCATATGTCCAGAGAACTCCAGAGGGGGAGGAAGCCCAAAGCACGGCAAGCCCCGTGCCGGGGAGGTGGCTCACTGGTCAGGAGTGCTGGCTGCACAGTCAGGAGCACTGGAGCTCAAGAGCTAGCTCATGGAGTAAGTCAGGCATAAGTAACCGTGGCTAAAGCATGGGAAAGAAAATTAAGGTAATAACAGAGCCAGGCTACATGGACAGACTCACTGCAGGGATTAGGGAAGTTGTGGTGCTCAGTGTATAGAGGGACTGAAAGGTGGTCAAATGGGACAGGCATTTATGGAAGGTGCCAATCAGACTTACCAGCATTTTCTCTTTAGTGCTGGGAATTAACCCTCAGCCTTGTGTATGGTAGGCAGTCAAGCACTTCACTGCCAAACAGGTTTGCAAGTGGTCTTACAATCAACGTTTATCAAAACTCCCAAAGTTTTCCTGGCCAGGAAAATTGTGGGGGAAAAGCTGACATGTAAATGGTGTTGCTCAAGAGCTGAGCAGGTGCTAGAGGGGAGGAGCTGGAATCCCTTCCTGACTTCCACCACCAAGATAAACTTACGGTGTGCCAACAATTTTAAAAATTTAGAAAGTAAGGGCCGGGCAGTGGTGGCACACGCCTTTAATTCCAGCACTCGGGAGGCAGAGGCAGGCGGATCTCTGTGAGTTTGAGGCCAGCCTGGTCTACAAGAGCTAGTTCCAGGACAGGCTCCAAAGCAACACAGAGAAACCCTGTCTCAAAAAACAAAAAAAACAAAAATTTAGAAAATATGGGGAAACCTAGAAGATGGAAAAGCATACGTCCAATATCATAAGACTGAAAATACATATACATATGCTTAGAAGCAACAGGGTGTGGTAGCACACACCTTTAATCTCAGAGGCAGAGGGAGGCAGGTCTTTGTGAGTTCCAGGCCAACCAGAGCACATACAAACCCTGTATCAAAAACAATGGTGTTGAGTTCATTAAACCTGCTAACTTTGGCCCTCTACACTGACAGCCCAGCATAGCTCATGGTGCGTGCTACAGCCACATCACAAAATCTTAGTTCTTTTTCTTCCTTAACCTCAAACTGAAAATACAATTTTCATGCATAACATTTTATTACAGAAGTAACTCAGATATTAATTTCCACCAACATTAAGGTCACAGACATAAGAGACCCAAAGAGCATCTATACACTGGGGAGAGGGGAAATCCTATCTTGAAAGCCAGATAGACAATATCTAATAGGGGAGGGAGGCAGTCTTACTACATTGTGGCTGGCCTGGGACTCACTATGGAGCCCTGGTGACCTTGAACACTAATGATAGGATAGTGGGTGTTACCAACCCATCTACCTTTCTGTTTCCTTCACTCACGGTCAGCTCCTATTCTCACAAAGCTCTTGCTAGGAAGTGAGATAATGCAGAACAGCACTTGACATCTCTTCCCACCAGTTAGTTAGTGGTGTGTGTCTACAGGAACCACTCCTGTACATACTGTACTGTCCACTGCTGGTCTGATAGACGGGGGTTGGAACAGACATAGAAGTGATAGCAGAAATGCCTGGATTTTCTCCGTCTCCTTTTCTTCTCCGTGTATCTTCAGAAGAAAGGTCTTTCAAAATTTTTCTGTTAAAGAAGAGAACTCTGTTAATGACAGTGCCTTACAAAGACACTCTTTTTTGTGACTGCGTAGCGTCAAACTTGAGACCTTCCTACCCCACACAGTTTCCCAAGTGCTGGCATTACACCTGTTCAGACTACAAGTGCAGTGATCTAATCAGGTGTGGTAGTGTATGTCCTCTGTTTCAGTTTGGCAGGCTGAGGCAGGAGGATTACATGGATCAGGAATTTGAAATGAGTAAGGGTCACATAGTAATGAACCTATCTCAAAGACAGAAAAGAAATTAACCAAAAGCAGAAGCCAGCCCCAAATCAGCTCAGTGTGCTTTATCAAACCACCCCATTTGAATTCTCCAGGAGCTCCTCGAGAGCATGAAGTCTTTAAACTCAGCCAGCTGCTGACACAGATCTCAGAGTCACAAAAGAGCAGAGTCTGAGTCACCACAATGCATTCTTCTAAGAGCTCTAAATCTCAGAAACTCCTCTCCCTGTGAATCATCCTCAAGTGACCCTGACTCAGGAATTCTAGAGTTTTACCTAAGGCTCAACTGTCTGGATGGACAGATCTCTGCTCCAGGACTCACCTCAGCTTAGTCCATCATGGCAACACCACCCACCCCCACCCGCCTAGATTTCTAAGCGCAACAGGGAAGAAATTGTGGCTCCTTGTTGTGAAGCAGTTTGCTGTAGCTGACGCTGCCAGGACAAGCCTGCTTTGAGAGGAGTGGGAATCAAGGGGCAGGGGCCGGGAGAAAGGAAAAGCGGGTCTGACTCAACCCTACCAAGGCAGTCTTATCCCAGATCTACATACAAAGACAGAGACGTCACTGTCCCAAAGAAGAGCTGCCAGCAGACACTCCAAAAGGAGAGAATAAAGGGAAACCTTCCCAGAAATGTCCTTGGAAAGAAGAGCCTAACACATGGCGAGCACGTGGGGCTCGTGGAAAACTACAAGTGAGTGACTTACAAGCAAGGAAATCAAGTAGCTTCCCTCCTCATCCAGAAAAAGGACTGGCCTGAAGAGGGCAGTGTTCCTTATGCGAGAACTCTGTGTACCCCTGGCTGTTCTGGAACTCACTCTGTTCCAGGTTGGCCTTGAACTCAAGAGATCCCTCTCTAAGCAATCCAAGCACTGGGGCTAAAGGCCTGTGCCACCACTGTCCAGCCTCCTTTTCTTTTCATTTTTTTAAGTGCATGAGCACATATAAAGCTGGGTGTTTGGGCCCAATAAATAACTGTTGAATTTTTAAAAAATACAATAATCAAGTTGAGCTTACTGGTATACACCCTTTAATCCGAAAGGCAGAGGCAGGCAGATCTATGAGTCCCAGGCCAGCCAGAGATACATAGTAAGATTGTCACCCCCCACACAAAAATTAAAAAATAAACAGCACGACTCTCTAGTAGAGCCCTAAGCCATAGTGTTAATGGTTAAGAGCACTGGCTAATCTTCCAAAAGAACCTGGTTCAATTCACAGCACCTACAAAGCAGCTCACAACTGTCTATAACCCCAGTTCCAGGGGATCTGACATCCTCACGCAGACATACATGCAGGCAAAACACCAATGCACATAAAACAAAACAAAACAACAGAGGTCGGGCAGTGGTGGCACACACCATTCACCCTGGCACTAAGGAGGCAGAGGCAGGCAGATCCCTGTGAGTTAGAGGCCAGCTGGTGTACAGAGCAAGTCCTAGGACAGCCAGAGCTGTTACAGAGAAACCGTGTCTTGAAAAACCAAAACAAACAAATGGAAGAGGTCCTTCGGGATTAAGGAATTCTTATGTTTAGCATTTATCATTACAGCGATGTATTCTAGGCTTGCTACGCTGTGTTGGTTACACACTGAACAAAAACAGAGAGCACCTCCCTAGGTGCAAAGGCCCTGTATAGTTGTACTACTTCCTTCCTCTCCAGGAAAGAAAGTTCTGTCCTGAAGTGTCCTTCACTTAGGAAGTTGAAGTGGCCTTTTCAACTTTGAATCATCTGTAGTGGAAGAAAAGCCCACAGTACTCAGAAATAAGAGCAGAGACTGCATTCCCACGAGCTCTCCAAGGTTATCAAGGGAAGAATGGGAAGTTGGGAAGACTAGAAACTCCTGTCAAAAAACTAAGAGACTACACATAGGAATGGCACACACTAGCTTAGGGAACAGCACTCTGAAGGAAAGGTACTAACCTGAAGCAGTATGTTATAATGTTACCTAGTGTTACCTGGTATACAGTGCATAGATGGCTTACGTTATATTCTAATGTTCACTAATGTTCTAAATATTCAACAGTTTAACACTGAAAATAAAGCGAACACTGAATTGCGTGGTGTACATGTGGCCATCAGAGGACGACCTAGGGGCTGACGGCTCTCTCCTGCATTGTCGCAATCGTTTCTTCCTTGTATTTGCCCTTCTCCTCTCCTACGTGTGGAGACTTCACTTTTCGGGATGTTTTTGCAGCCATGGTCCAGCTTTAGCCGGTGGTGGAAGCCCACATGGACACTTGTGTCAACAGCCTTTTCTCGCTGCACTCATTCTTCCTGTACACTTGGACCACTTTGCCAATCTGCTGGCCTTTGTAGTGTCCTCAGACAACCTGAACTTCATCATCCTCTTGAATGGGCATAGATCAACCGTTGTACTTCTGTCGCAGGTATTTGGAAAGAGGGGAAGACATGATCTTCCTCCGAATGTGAGACGGTGTATTGAAATGCTGTTTGTGGTTCTTGCTTAGGTCAGAAGTCATGAAGGGATTGAACTTCATTTTGATCACGATAACACACTGAATACTCCCTTATCTTGGTATCTTGAGGCAGGGTCTTTTCTACACAGCACCTGCTGTACTGGAACTCACCAGCTCGAGGGTTGCCTTCCAACTCAGAATTCCACCTGCCTCTGCCTCTGAAGTGCAGAGATTAAAGTTATATACCAGGTGACTTTAATGCTGTCAATCTTCTAGTAATTGATGTTTTGAGTTACATCCCACAAAATTTGGTATTTTGCAGACAAAACCGTAGACAGTCTCATTTAGTCCAGAACTCTCTTCCTAGCTAAGGATGATCTTCAACTCCTGATCTTCCTGGCTCCTCTTCTTAAGAGCTCAGATTACAAACGTGTGCCAGCAGTCTGGCTCTAGAAAGCATTTTTATTAGATTTTATGTATGTGTGTGTGCCAGAGGGCAATTGGTTCCTTTCTCACAAAACATGTTCTAGGGGCTGAACTAAGATTAGCAGGCTTGGAAACAGGTCACTTTACCTGCTGAGTCATGCTGGCCAAGCCAAGACCTTCTGATCTTTGGCCTCTCAAGTGCTGAGACTACCGTGTGGTTTATGCAGTGTTGGGAAATAAGTTTAACAGGCAAGTATTCTACCAACCGAAGTATATTCCCAGCATTAAAAGTACTTTTAATTGATGAAAACTAAAATGCAAACTGGGCATGGTAGCCCAGCTTACTTTTAATCTTAGCACTCCAGAGGCTCAAGCAGGAGGATTGCTCCAAGTACTAGACCAGTCTAGACCAGTCAGAGCTAAACGATGAAATCACGTCTCAAATAACAGTAACAACTACTATGAAAACAGAATTCTGACTTCAAGACTTCCTGTCTGCAGTCAGGCGGTGCTAGCGCACACCTTTATTCTAGCACCCATGAGGCAGAAGATCTTTGAGTTTGAGGCCAGTCTGGTCTACAAAATGAGTTCTAGGACATCCAGGGTGCTGTGGAATAATCCTTTTGTACACTGTGAAGATGTGTTTTTTCTCACTGGTTTAATAAAGGGCCAACTGGCCAATACCTAGGCAGGAAGAGATTAGGCAGGTGAGTGAAACTAAGAGAACGCTGGGAAGAAGAGTTGCAAAGGAAGCAGGACTTGTAGAAAATGAGCTAACAAGCCACAAGCCATGTGGCAGCACATAAATTAGTAGAAATGGGTTCATTTAAGTTGTAAGAGCTAGTAAGTAACAAGTCTAAGCTATCAGTGGAGCATTTATAATCAGTAAGTCTCCCTGTATTTATTGGGGAGCCAGCTGTCTAGGTGAAAACTCCGCCTACACAGGGCTACATAGAGAAACCCTGTCTTGAAAAACCGAAGACTTTGCCTGGCAAATAACGGTTTCTTAGTTTAATTTCCAATTATTTGGAGATTTTCTATTACATTTCTATTATTGGTTTCTAGTCTAATTCTAGTATGAGAGCATACATGATTTCAGTTCTTTTAGATTGCTAAGGGCACTCCTCTCTTGGAACCCCTTCTTTTTTTGAAAGCACTCTTTTCCTTAATAAATAAATACATGTTGAATCTGCTAAAAGGAAAAAAAAATTAGGTTTGCCAGTAACCCAGATGTGTCATTTCCTTTTTTCTTCCTCTGAAACAGGGCCTTACCCTGATTGATCTGTAGCTGTGCAGAACAGGATGACTTCAAATTCAAGAACTCTACCTTCCTATGTCACCAGACACAGCCCTTTTATTTTTGAAACAAGGTCTTACTCTATACACCAGGTTGGCCTCAAATTCAGAAGCAATCCTCCTGCCTCAGCTTTGCAAGCCTAGGTTTACAGGGATGAGCTACCACACTCAGTGCAAAAGGAGTGTCTTTGGTACATGAATGTGTTTTGAACAGTTGTTTGGTGATGTCTCCCAAAACCATTTGATTCTGCTGGTTCCTAATGTTAACTTTTAATATCTTGCTGCTTTTCCGAGTCACTTTTCAATTGTTAGCTTTGACACATGTACTATGAAGTTCTTCTCTAACACTCATACACATTGGGATTGCTCTATCCTCCTGAATTATTTTCATGTTGCATCTCTCTATTTCTGATGATATTCCTTTGTGATGCTGATGTAGTAGTCCCAGTCTCTGTATTAAGTTTGCCTTTGTCTTCAGCTATCCTTACTTTAGCCCAGTTACAGCATTATATATGAAGTGAGTCTCTTATTAATCTGTTCTAATCATCTTTGCCTTTTAAAATAAAAGGTGTGAAGACAATTCAACTACCATGCAGTTAGTCCATTTGCAGTGTGTCTTCAGCTGTTGGTTTATCCTCAGGGGTGTGCGGATGTCACTACACTTCAGCTTTAGAGTGTATGTTCCCTTCTCAATGTCACACCTTTCTTCTTCTGTCCCCAGTGCTAAATAGCCTTATCTCATGGGTGCCAGAGAACTTTCCTCTTTTCACTATTCTCCAAAATTGATGGATTTTTTTTTTCTTTTCATCCCATTCTCCTATTGAACACATGAGTTCTACTTCTGTTACATTTCTCTTTAAGTCGGCCCAGAGTTTCTATCTCCATTTATTTCTGGAGGATTAACTCTTTACTTGCTAGAACATTTTTGTTAACAGTTTCTATCACATAATTCCATCATCTCTATCTAGGTATTAGAATCTGCTGACAGCCCTCCCCCGCATACCCAAGGAGGGACTTTTTCAGGTTCTATGCCAAGTGATTTAGACATTTTCGGTATTCTGTTATCAACTTCTGAGTCTTGTTTGAATCCTTAAAGGGAATTTCTTACTGTTTTAGGTTATTATCAATCTAGTTATGTCCAAGCTACAAGTTCTGATCAGCCATCTGTCTACTGTGGTTCCAGTATCAATTTAATTCTCAAAGCTTCTGCAGTGCTGATTGGATCTATTCCTAGGACAGCAGGCTAGGATCTGAGCCATGGCTTCTCCTGTGCATCCTTCAGTTCTCAAAAGTCCACATGTGCTTATGAAGTCATTTCTAGCCTTCATTTGCTAAAATGGTAAAAGTAGGTGTTGAATGTCATAAAGAATTTTTCTGCCAAGTATTTTTTTCTGTGGATTCTTTGTCATTTGCTGATTTGTGTGTGTGTGTGTGTGTGTGTGTGTGTGTGTGTGTGAGAGAGAGAGAGAGAGAGAGAGAGTGTGCAAGGTTGGATTTCAACTGTCACAAGTTCCTTTTCTGATTTTTCAGGTAGTTCACCTCCATGTATATTTTAGAATTCTCAGTTGTATTCATCTTTGAGTAATCTACGGACACCTAGAAGTCTTACCTTGGGAAGCTTCTCAGATTCTAGCCTTCTTCAGGGCTCAGCTTAGTGAACAAAACCCAGTCGAGTCCCTTCCTACCACACATAAGGCAGTCAAGTACTCTGGACTTGCTCTTCATGCTTGCATCTATCCTCCATCTGGTTTCAACCCCCCCTCACTTTTTCAAGACAGGGTTTCTCTGTCTAACAGTCCTGGCTGTCCTGGAACTCGCTCTGTAGACCAGGTTGGCCTCGAACTCACAGAGATCTGCCTGCCTAGTGCTGGGATTAAAGGTGTGCACCCCCCCCATATGGTTTCACCCTTTATACTTCTATGCAGGTGGTTTTCTGCTTACTGAAGTGGGTGCAAGAAAGTATTTGATTCAAGAACTTCTGTTAAAATTTTTAAACTTCTATAAAAATTTTTAAACTTCTTTAAAAATTCAAGTTTAAAGATCAACCTTTGGGTTCTTTTAGTGACTACTTTTAAGAGTTTGACATCGACAGGAATCAGTCTAAAATTCCAAGAGACTATTCCTGCCTGGAGTGTCTCCATATTTTCCCTCCTTCCAATTCCTTCTTGTGGTACTGGGAACCAAACCCAGGGCCTTGCACATATAGGTAAGTGACAATCTACCTTTGACATACATTTCCAGTTCCCTATTGTGTTACCAAGCTACCAAATGAGTCACAGTGTTCTAAGAAGACAACAATAACAAGTAAGTAAACACTCATTTTGGGGTAGCACAAGGACAAACTCAGGCTCTTGTACGTGTAAGCAAGATGCAACCACTGGAGTACAACCCCGAGTACAGAATTCTAGGCCAAAAGGTAGACGTTATCCCATTCTTGTTTAATGATGCTGTTCAAAATGCCTGTTGTTTATTAGCTTAATGGTCATTCCTTTCTAAATAATCTTTCTCTTTTTGGAAGCTTTTTAAGATAAAATGTTTATCTGGGCTGGGAACACAGCTCAGGGATAGCTTGCCTAGCATGTTTGCCAGCACTAGAAAAACAAAACCATGTTTAAATTTGATATTCTCCAATTCTCTCCTGAAGACTCACACAGACCCAGTTCTGCATACATTTCCCATCTGAGATCTGGCTTTCTGAAGCTAATAACCCAGGCTGTAGAACCCGTCCTCTACTAAGAGAGCAGCTACAAGTGCCCATTCTCTTCTTTGGGAGTAAGTTAGATAGCTGTAGGTTGTGCCTTGCAAGTCTATCACCTGCCTCCTCACTCCTATTTACTTTCTGTGCTCATCCTAGGTAATCTACTCAGCTTTCCTTTACCTCCAACTACGCAATTCTTCAGTCACATCTAACTGCTATAATGCTTATCTTAGATTCCCCAGTAGATGGCAGAACTATCTTTCTCGTTTTCTTCATTTTCAAGGTCTTCCCAGTCTCCTGTTCTAGTATTAGGGTTTAATTCCTCTTGATGTCTTTTTGATTTAAATCAGACATGGGATCCCTGATAATTTCATGTGCTATTATTTATTTTAGCTTTTTATAGTTTTTAATTACATTCTTAACGATTTTCCCCACCACCCAATTTGTCACTTTGTTTTGGGGAGGTGTCCTCTGAAGTATCATGTGTTAAAAGTTTGATGGTGAATTTGTGCTTTGCTGAGACACTGGGCCAAGTGGCAGGGAATGTGTCCTCGAATAGGGAACTGGGACCCATCCGCCTTTGCTGCCTATGCACTATCAAGTTCTTATCTACCACATGCTTCTAACCGTGACAGGCTCCAAAACAATGGAGCCAATCATGAATCAAAACCAGTAAAACTGAGCCAAATCCATCTTTTCTATTTTAGGGAATTAATAAAGCTGGTTATTTCAGTTAGGCATGGCGCTTCAGATGCACAATCTCAGAGACGGGGAAAGCAGGACAACTGTCATGAGCTTAATTAAGTCTAGCCTGGGCTACAGATCCCGTCTCAAAAAACAAAACTAAAACTAAAGTTTAAAAAGCCAGTTAGAGCCGGGCGGTGGTGGTGCACACCTTTAATCTCTGAGAGTTCAAGGCCAGCCTGGTCTACAGAGTGAGTAGCCCTGTAGACCCGCTCTCCTTCCTCCAGTCTATCCTGGATTATGTTGTCCTTAGCTGAAGGGGCCCTTCTGCTAGGTTCTTCTGCCTTACAAGACTCTGCCTGCCCCATTCTCATATAAAGATCAAGTTAGTGTTGCCTTGATTCAGACCTAGTAATTCTTGCCTATTTATTCTATATAGACTGACCCTATACATACTTCTCTCACACCACCTAAAATCTTACTACACTGCTCACACACTTTGTCACACTGTCTCTGAGTCCTCCTACCACACAGCCTCTATTGTTGGTCAATTCGACCATGAACTTGTAATAAATTCACTTACTTGAAATATATCCCTACTCCTATCCATATAAAACTATAGACATCTAACTCCAAAGGCTTCTGTCAGCTGGTTGTACTACAGATCCCATTCACTGAGCAAGTGGTGTAGGAGGGTCTTCTGTTTGTATATTGCCCTCATTAGTTAAATAAAGAAAACTGCCTTGGCCTTTTGGTAGGACAGCCCTTAGGTGGGCGGAGTAGAGAGAAGGGAATGCTGTGAGAGAGAAGGCAGTGGAGCAGACGCCATGCTTCTCCAGCACAAGATGGACACTGGTTAGACTCATGCCGGTAAGCCACGACTCGTGGTGACACACAGATTATTAGATATGGGTTAAACAAATATGTGAGAGTTAGCCAATAAGGGGCTGGAGATAATGGGCCAGGCAGTATTTAAATGAATACAGTTTCCGTGTAATTATTTCAGGTACACACTGGGAGCCGGATGGCACAAGGGGTCCGGCGCTGGGAACGCAGCCCGAGCCCCTCATTACAACAAGCAAGTAATTAGTAAGGGATGGGTAGTTACTCTGCTAGAACCTGGCATCACAGAAAAACATGGCCATCCCCTTCCGATGGAATTGTATGGGGTTACAGAGGTGCTCTTCTACCCTCCTGAATACATATGCCACACATATACACACACAGGCAAACATCATGAACATAAATGAATTTAAAAGCACGCGCATGCGCACGCACACACACACACACACACACACACACACACAGGCACTAAAAGGGACTAGAGAAGAAAGCTTGTTGTCTTAGGGCAGTCAGGAAGAGGTAAGCACAGGCTCTGGTAAGCACGTACAGGAATTGGGCAGAATGCAGGTATTTCAGACAAGCTGCACAGGGCCTGGACAAAGGCTCAGATGCAGACAGAGAAGAGCACACAATACAGCCCAATCCTGCACTTGGCAGTCCTGCTTTTAGATGGCTACTAGAGTTTAAAAACTACCAGCAGGGCTGGAGAGATGGCTCAGAGGTTAAGAGCATTGACTGCTTTTCCAAAGGTCCTGAGTTCAATTCCCAGCAACCACACGGTGGCTCACAGCCATCTGTAATGAGTGAGATCTGGCGCCCTCTTCTGGCCTGCAGTCATACATGCAGACAGAACACTGTATACATAATCAATAAATCTTAAAAAAAAAAAACAAAAAAAACTGTGACCTTGCCTAACCACGCTTGCCCTCTTTAGATTTTCACAGAACTATCTGAACACATTTGAAAGCGAAGCACCAACCTGTAAGATGGTCGCCGGGCCAGGATCCCGTGAGCTTTCTGTGAGGAGCCTATGCTGTCAGATGAGTCCTGAGACTCCTCACTTTCTGATAAAGATGACACCTAAAAATCAGAACTGATTTTAATATGCTGAAGAATACAGATGGAGAAAGAATCAAGTTATTACTTTCAAAATGATCTGTCTTCCATCACCCAGATTCACTGCACATCACTCCTAAGATCTAAAAGGAGGAAAGGGGAAGGACAGCAACTGAACAGACACTTAGACCGGGCAAGTGTGCTGCCTCTAATCCCAATACTTGGGAGGCAGAGGCAGAGGCAGGTGGGTCCACAGACCAAATTCTAGGACAAAGAAACCCTGTCCTGGGAAACCAAGAAAGAAAAGAAAACAGAACATACAATACAGAGCTAACAATAAAACAACATACAATACAGTACAGCGCTAACAATAGAGCTTATGTCGCAAATAAAATGATACTAGCTGGGTACTGGAGAGATGGCGCAGCAGTTAGGAACACTGGCTGCTCTCTCTTCTAGAGGTTCGGAGTTCAATTCCCAGCATGTAGACAAAGCACTCATATAAATAAAATACATATGTAAATAAACCTTTAAATGATATTCTGCTCGTTAAAAATAAATATACTTCTGATCGCACCCTGTACCATATTTAGACATGCTCAGTTTGCCTATAGACACTTAACTGTCCTAAGGAGACTGCTGGATCAAGATCTGTGCTAGATGGACTCATGTGAGAGGCTGGGGATTGAGGTGATTCAGTGATTATGAGCTTGTTCTGTTCTTCCAGAGGACCAGAGTTCAATTCCTAGCAGCCATGCCATGCTGCCTTGGAAGGATCTGATGCCTCTGGCCTCCACAGGCACCTGCACATATGTGCAGGTACTCACAAGTACACATAATTTAAGATAAGAGTAAATATTTAAAACTTGGAAGGCAAAGCTCTTTGGAGTCCTTAAAGCCATAAAATTCAAACAGGCAATCACACTTAACGCAAGGATCCTTTACCATTAATAGACTAGTAAGAGTAGGAGGAGATAAAAATGAGACAAGGGAGTGAGCTGCCCCGGGAAACCAGTGAAGGCCCGGCAGTAAGAGGAGCAGTGGAGGGAGGTATCAATACAAACACACGCAATTTCAAGAACTGCGGTGGTCAGCACAGCATTGTCTCATCTCATGATTAAATGAACCAATATGTGCGGCAGATACACAGTACACATTAACTATTCTTGAACATTTTAAAACCAAGCTTTAAGTAGAGACAACGTTTCTCTATGTAGCTCTTGCTGTACTGGAACTCACTCTGTAGAGTAGGCTGGATTAAAGGTGTGCCACCACAGCTCAGCTATTTTTAACTTTTCAAATGAACTAAATACCAAACACTTGCCTAAAACTGGATTAGGACACCTGACTTCATTTTTTTGTTTGTTTTTCGAGATTAAACATAAAATAATTCAAACAGGCTCTGGAAGTCAGCCCTCTGCACAACTAGCCTAAAGCCTTCCCTTCACTATCACGGAGACCATGCTTGTTTGGGAAAGCTTGCTTCACATTTTAATCATCGTCTTCAATGAATGAGTTCCAGCCTGATATGGCAGCTCATTCCTGTGACCCCGGAGCTCAGGAAGCTGGAAGACCATGTTTTGAGGCCAGTCAGGACTAAGCAGTGAGACCCTGTCTCAAAAAAGAAAGCAAACCCTCAGAGTTCTGCAGAGTTCACAACGCCCTTCATAGCTCATAGCCAATCTACATCTGACAGGAGAAAGGAACTAGTGCCCTCTGAGTAACAGTGGTTTCACGGATGGAGGTGTCACAGATGTCACCCCCACCCCCGACCCCAGGGCCTCACTATGTACCCTTGGCTGTTCTGGAACTTACTACACAGATCAGACTGTACTTGAACTGACAACACACTAATCAGACAAGCCTGCCAGTCCCTGTGTGGTTAGGAAGAAAGTATGACTGGCACTTTCCTTCCCCGACAGCCTCCTGGAAAATGGAAAAAACGATCTGGGATCAGAGGTCCTAAGGTGATGGCCCTGAGAAGGGCAGCAGGAAGGTAAAGACAAAAGGGATCTCCCAGTTGAGGAACTGACTGTGCAAACAGAGAAACTCAAGTCCCCCACCTCCACCCAGAGGACCAAACAAGAGGCCTAGCAAACATTTCACTACTGGGCTAAATCCCAACACAGTTTTATGCTATTCTAAGAAGACCTGACTGAAGACAGTTCAAGCAATCAAGAGCAAAGGACCAGAACATCCAACTTTGGGCACTATCTTCTCTAAAATGTCAAGTATTTCAGGTGAAATTTCAACAACACAATTGTAATTTTTGTGGAAATCTGATGGTAAACTAGAGTCCACCCAAGACCTTTCAATGCTTGCTCCACAATGCAACACCCCCATTTCCCTCAGCCCCTTAAAAAGGCCTCAGAAGCACACCTCTGCCAAAAGAATTTAAATCACTGTCTGTACTAGCTAGGGTGTGACTCTTAGGTCCATCTTTACTCTTCAGGAAATCAGAAATTATTTTCTGCCCCTTGAGACATAAATCATCCACAACACAGAAATGTCTTTCAAAAACCTGAGTATATCCCCTTCAAAACGGGGCTCCTACTCTCAGTCTCTGAGGAAGGAGCTTAACTGTGACGAATGCCACTGAGCAAGAGGTGGCCGACACACACTAAGGTCCTCCGAACTCTTATACACCTCAGTGCTTACAAAGCTCCCCAACGCTGGGGAAACGGTTCACTGGTTGGAATGCTTGCTGCACAGGCACAGGATCCGAGTTCCTGGCACAGCAGTGCACATCTGGGGTCCCAGTGTTACAAAGGTAGAGATGGAGGATTCCTGGAGCCAAACCAGTGAGCAAACCTCAAAAATTAAAATGCAGAAAGACTGAGAAAGACACCACGGTCAACATCCGGCCTCCACCTGACTCACAAGGCATGGGGCACTCCATGTGTGGCACTTATACATCTACACACACACACACACACACACACACCCACACACACACCCTTTATCCTTTTGTTGCAACAAAGTATGGTTCAGCTGATGCTAGTCTACCATGCTGCAGCAGTCTAAAATCTGTGTTTCACTTAGTAAATGCTCATTTGGTTTTCTGTTTGTTTTGAGACAAGGTTTCTCTGTGTAACCTTGGCTGTCATGGAACTGCTCCATTGACCAGTCTGGCTTGCAATTGCCCCTACCTCTCAAGTCCTGGGATTAAAGGAATGCACCACCACCTGGCTCAGTCCTGTGTTTCTCAATGGCACCCAAAAATGAGGATACAGAAATTAAAGACTAGCCGGGCGGTGGTGGCACACAGCTTTGATCCCAGCACTCGGGAAGGCAAAAGCTGATTTCTGAGTTCAAGGCCAGCCTTGGTCTACAGAGTTAAAGGACAGTAAGGGCTGTTACACGGAGAAGCCGGTCTTGAAAACCAATAAATAAATAAAACCTCACAGCCTTTAATCCTAGAACTCAGGAGACAGAGGTGGATAGATCTCTGAGTTTGAGGCCAACTAGGTCTACAAAGTGAGTTCCAGGACAGCCAGGGCTACAAAGAGAAATCCTGTCTCAAACCCAACCCCTATACCCTCCAAAGGAAGGAAAAATGCAATCCTATCCTGATACCTGACAAACCTAGAACTTTTCAGGAATAGAGGTTTGTTAATTAATGCAGTATCTATTATACTATAATTTGTTATAATATTGTTTTTATTGAGCCCCTTTTTTCCAGATTTATTTAATTATGTATACAATTTCTGCCTCTACACCTGCAGGCACCAGATCTCATTATGGATGGTTGTGAGCCACCATGTGGTTGCTGAGAATAATGATAAAGTGGTGAATTAAAAGACAAGAGTTTTTAGAGCTAAAGAACAAAAAGACAAAATTTACATGCAAATGGATGGTGCCAGAAAAAAAAACATCCTGAGTGAAGTAACCTAGACCCAGAAAGACAAACATGGTGTGTACACACTCATAAGTGGATAACCTACAGTCCACAATCCCAGAGAAGCTGGGGAACAAGGAGAACCCTAAAAGGGACATACATGGATCCCCCAGCGGAAATAGACAAGATCTCTAGGAAAAATGGGAGGGGGGACGAAGGGCATAAGAGGAAGGGGAGGGAGAACAAGAGGAAACAGGACAGCTGAGATGGGGAGGGCAGAGCAGGAGAGCAAGGAAACAGACATCTTGATTGTGGGAGCCATTATGGAGCTAGCATGAAACCTGGCACCAGGAAAATTTCCAGGAATCCACAAGGATGAGCCCAGCTAAGCAATAGTGGAGAGGGTACCTGAACTGGCCTTGCCCTGTAATCAGATTGATAACTACCTTATAATTGTCATCATAGAACCTTCATCCAGCAACTGATGGAAGCAACTGATGTAAAAGAGATTTACAGCTAAGCACTGGGCTGAACTTCCGGAGATCAAACCAAAAGAGGGAGAAGCGATAACTTGAGCAAAGGAGTCATGCCCATAATGGGAATACCCACAGAAACAGCTGACCTGAGCTAGAGGGACTTCACGAACTCTGGATTGACAGCGGGGAACCCGCAGAGGACAAAAGTAGGTCCTCTGAATGTGGCTGACAGATGTGTGGTTGGAGAAGTCTTTGTGGTCACTACAGTGGGACCAGGATTTATCCCTACTGCTTGAACTGGCTTTTTGGAGCCTATTCTTTTTTGGAGGGATACCTTGCTCGGCCTAAATATTGAGGGGAGGGTCCTACCTCAAAGTGATGTATCAGACTTTGTTGACTCCCCATGGGAAGCCTGCCCTGAGGAGTGGATTGTGGGCAGGGTGGGAGGAAGGTAGGGGGAGCTGGTGGAGAGGAGGGAGTGGGATTGTTACGTAAAATAAGAAAAGATCGCCATATTTAAAATAAGAACAAACATGGAAAACATGAGGGGTTAAGGGGCATGGAGGGCACAGGAAGAGGGGATTGAAAGGGAAATTACAGGGACATGGGGAGTCTCTGCCAGCTGAGACTCAGGATTCCAGCAGTTAACATTTGTTGTGTCGGTTACTGACATCAGGACAGTTCTTTCTCAGATAATTATGTTAATAAGAATATTAAACAGCAACAAGACAGCTGGAAGAGCTGAATGTACACACCTCAGGTGAGGGCCTGTTACAGCGAGCACCTGTCCAGACTTCTGCCTGACTGTAAAGCTGCCAGGGGCCCTCCAAGGTCCTCTGCTCAACATGAAACTTGTCTCAAAAAAAAAAAAACAAAAAGAGGGAGAGAAGGAGAGAGGAAAAGAGAAAAGCTAAGGCTACATTATAAAGAACTCAGGTGGAACCAGACGGTGGCGGCGCATGCCTTTAATCCCAGCATTCGGGAGGCAGAGGCAGGCAGATCTCTGTGAGTTCAAGACCAGCCTGGTCTACAAGAGCTAGTTCCAGGACAGGCTCTAAAACTACAGTGAAACCCTGTCTTGAAAAAACAAACAAACAAAAAACCACTAAATTTTTCCAGGCGGTGGTGGCGCACGCCTTTAATACCAGCACTCGGGAGGCAGAGGCAGGCGGATCTCTGTGACTTCAAGGCCAGCCTGGTCTACAAAAGCTCCAAAGCAACACAGAGAAACCCTGTCTTGAAAAACCAAAAAAAAAAAAAAAAAAAAAACAAAAGAACTGAGGTGAAAATTAAAGGTACAGAAAACATATTCAATGAAATCATGACACAAAACTTATCAAACTCAGGCAGAGGACATGAAGCACAAGAGGGGGTTAGAGTCACATGACCAGAAAAGGCCTTTTCATAACACATAATAAAAATGGCCAGACTCGAGAAAAAAATTAAAATCTCTAATAAAAAAACACTGACTCACAAAAGAAAACCTTCATTAGCCTCTACAGAAACATAAGCCACAAACCATGAAATAGTACACCCCAAGCTCTCAAAGTAAATAATAGCCAACCAAGATTATTATATTCAACAAAATTACCTTTTAAAATTGATGAAGAGGAGACTGGAGAGATGGTTCAGCAGTTTCCAGAGGATCGGGGTTGGTTCCCAGCACCCACAAGGGACAGCTCACAGCAGCCTACAACTCCACTCTTAAGGGATCCCACAGCTATCTCACTTCCAAAAGCACCTGTACATATGTGGCAGACTCTCAGGCAGACACAATAAAATACTTGAAGTAGTGGCAGCAGAAGAAGTCATGGGAGGCAGTGGTGACCAGTTCAGAGCATTCACTGTCCTTGAACAGCCTCAGTTCAGTTCCCAGCATCCACACGGCAGCTCACAACACATCTGTTCCAGGGCATCTGATGCCTTACCTCTTTTCATCAAATCTAGATCATCAGGCTTCAATGGCAAAGTACTTTTACTGGCTGAGCCAACCGGTTAGTCTGATCCTATTCATAAAGACCTTAACCCCACCAGAAAATGCTTAGATCTGACACTGTCTCCACAGCAATAGGACACAAACCCACACACAAAATCAGTTATGAGCCGGGCGGTGGTGGCACACGCCTTTAATCCCAGCACTCGGGAGGCAGAGGCAGGCGGATCTCTGTGAGTTCGAGACCAGCCTGGTCTACAAGAGCTAGTTCCAGGTCAGGCTCCAAAGCTGCAGAGAAACCCTGTCTCGAAAAAAAAAAAAAAAGAAATCCAAATGGGCATGGTACACGCCTATCGAAAGGTTGAGGCAGACCGGGCAGTAGTGGTGCATGCCTTTAATCCTAGCACTTGGGAGGCATGGCAGGTGGATCTCTTGAGGTTGAGGCTGAGGCTAGCCTGGTCTACAGAGTGAGTTCCAGGACAGGCTCCAAAGCTACAGAGAAACCCTGTCTCGTAAAAAACAAACAAAAAATCAGTTATGTTCTATGCCCTAGTAACTAACATGCAGAAAAAGAAACAACCCATTTTACAACACGTTCCAGTAATAATAAAAAAACTAGAAATAGATCTAAGGAATATAATGTAAACTTTAAAAAGATTGAGAGAGGGGGCTAGAGAGATGGCTCAGAGGTTAAGAGCATTGACTGCTCTTCCAGAGGTCCTGAGTTCAATTCCCAGCAACCACATGGTGGCTCACAACCATCTATAATGAGATCTGGTGCCTCTTCTGGACTGCAGGCAAAAATGCAGACAGAACATTGTATACATAATAAATAAATAAATAAATATTTAAAAAAAAAGATTGAGAGAACAATTCATGCATGCATCAGCAGAACTAACAAGATGCAAATGCTCTACTACCAAAAGCAATCTGGAAGTCAGTGACATTCTCATCACAATGCCAATGACATTCCTCACAGAAATAGAAGATCTAACATACGATATAAAAACGGGTGCAGCCAGTATGGAGGTTTCTTAAAAAACTAAAAATAAAACTGCCATATGACCCAGCCATTCTATTCCTAGCTATATACTGGAAGGACTCTCAGTCAAAATACCACATCCACATTTACGGCTGCACTGTTCACAAAAAAGTAGTAAGTTGAACTAGCCTACATGACCATCAGCAGCGAATAAAGAAAATGTAGTACATACATACACAGTAAAATTTTATTCAGTTGTAAAGAAAATGAATACATGACCTTTATAGGAAAATGGATGAAACTAGAAATCATACATTAAGCAAAAATATCAGACTCAGAAAAATAAATGTGTTTTCTTTCATATGAAGAGATAACATTTAAGAGACAGAGACAGGCAGGCGGATACACAAACACATTGAAAATGAGACAGAGACAGAAGGGGGAAGGGGGTTGACTAGAAGGGACCACGAGAGGGCAGAAGACCTTAAGTTATAGAGAGAGATAAGAATGCTGGAGAGAAGACTAACTGAAGGAAGGACAGGAACCAGAGGTGGGGGCGGCATGGGGGAACAAACGAGAATGAAGTACAATGACCCACATGTAAGAAAATGCCATAATGAAACCCACTCCTAAAGATTGAGCTAGGTGTGGTGGTACTTGCCTTTAACCCAGCACTAAGAGGCAGACTGAGGCCAGCCTGTCCAAATGCCAGATTACAGGGCAGCAAGAGCTACATAGTGAGATCATGACTAAAAGCACACAAAAAACAAACACAAATTTTAATTATGAAAAAAATGCATTTGTGAATAAGAGATTCCAATTTCTCCTTTTTTTGGGGGGGGGGCAGGGTTTCTCTGTGGCTTTGGAGCCTGTCCTGGAACTAGCTCTTATAGACCAGGCTGGCCACAAACTCACATTGATCCACCTGCCCCTGCCTCCCGAGTGCTGGGATTAAAGGTGTGCGCCACCACTGCCCAACCAATTCCTCCTTAAAAACAAAACAAAACTCCAATTTTGTGAGTTACAGGCTAGCATGGTCTACAGGGTGAGTTCCAGGACAACCAGAGTGACAAAGAGAAACCTTCTCTTGAAAAGCCAAAAAAAACAAAGCAACTTCTCAGGACTAGAGAAATGGCTCAGAGATTGAAAGTGCTCATTCATGCCTCCTGCAGAGGATGTAGGTTCAGTTTCTAGAGCCTACTTGGTAGCTTACAATCACCTGTAACTACAGTTCCAAGGGATTCAATGTCCTCTGGTCTCGTAGGGCACCTGCACACACAGAGTACATGAATTCACAAAGGTGTGCACACGTACACATAAACAATCTTTAAAAGTAAGCTGAAGGGAACTATTGATTCATTCTGCAATTTGTCCATTAATTTTTCTCCTCTTCCTTTTTATCCTGACATCCACTGAAACAGTCCTTGTCAAGGCCTTCTGTGAAGCTGCTAAGAAACACAGATGGTTCTTGTTTGCAGGTGCTATAACGTTATCACACACCATGAACCACTGTCCTAGGGAAATATGTGGTCCACTCATCAATATACATTCTGGTTTTAAGATTTAAGATACCACTGGGTGGTGGCGCACGCCTTTAATCCCAACACCCAGAAGGCAGAGGCAGGCGGATCTCTGTGAGTTTGAGGTCAGTCTGGTCTACAGAGCTAGTTCCAGGACAGCCTGAGCTACAGAGAAACCTGTCTTGAAAAACAAAAACAGCTATCAAGATACCTTACTTGGGGCTGGAGAGATGGCTCAGAGGTTAAGAGCACTGACTGCTCTTCCTGAGGTCCTAAGTTCAATTCCCAGCAACCACATGGTGGCTCACAACCATCTATGAGATCTGGTACCCTCTTCGGGCCTGCAAACATACAGACAGACAGAACACTGTATACATAATAAATAAATCTTTTTTTTTTTTTAAAAAAAGACAGATCTACTCAATTTCTTCATGACTCATACTCTTAAAAAAAAAAAGATACCTTACTTGATATCTAGTTAATTTATTACCACTGACTGGCAGTAAACAGCATTCTAGTTCACTCCTGTTACCTGACACATCTACATTCTCCAGAAGGCACACCACGGCCTTCCTGGACTTAGAAGACAGGTCAGCATCTTTATCAGTAGCACCAAAAAGGATGTTTCCATATGAACAAGTGGAACCCCAAGACATACCCAGTGAAGTCTTCCCCAACTAGATTCACATCTTAGCAATCTCAGCTGCAGCGTGACTCCTAACAGACACTACCCTGTAGTTCCTGGATACTCTGCTCTTCTTCTTCTCCCTTTTCTTTCTGTTTTCCATCTGGGTGATTTCTACTAGTCTATCTTCAAGTTAACTGACTCTTTAATCATGTCAAGCCTAATAAACCCTGACACCACCTAATTTATGCTATTTTTATTTCTAGCAATCCTATTTAACATCCAATTCCCTCTTCTGCAATCCCTCTGCTTATGCATGCTATCTACCCCAAATCGTGTGTGTCATGGTGTGTGCTTACCACCACCCAAAATGATAATAACTTTAAAATGTAGCTGATAGTTAGGAATATCATACACCTGTAATCCAAGCAAGTGGCGCTAAAGCAGAGGTAGAAAGATCAGAATTCAAGGCCACCTTTCACTACAGAGTGAATTTGAGGCTAGCCTCAGCTATGTGAGACCCTGTCTTAAAATGTAGTTGTCTTGTCTGGCACGCCTTTAATTCTAACACTTGGGAGGCAGAGGCAGGAGGATCTCTGTGAATTCAAGGCCAGCCTCATCTGCAGAAGTAGATCCAGGACAGCAATGGCTACACAGAGAAACCCTGTCTCAAAACAAAAAAGAGGTGGCTGACTCTTCCCCCGTCATATGACACCCCACCTTCAACTTCTCTAAGTCTCAAATGACAGTGGCCTGTAGATTATGGAACTTACTCTTGTTTTAGGTAGGAATGAGACTCTTTTCAGCTTTCTATCCCTAGGGAAAAGCCAGAAGTTGATCCATGATTTTAATTTATATTAAAATTTATATTCACAATTCCTAAGTTGACATTTCTAGTCTGAACAGATGTCAGTCAATTAAGCTAAATTCTCTAATGAATATGTTTATCACAAAAATTTTCAATATATCCATAATGAACTTGTTAAAATGAGAACGGTCCAAGCTGGGCATACTCCAGTACCATAACGTTAGTACTCTGGTACTAGGCTAGAAGATGATGATCAAGAATTCCAGGCCACATTAGGCATAGTGATGCACACCTTTATTTTTAGCACAGAGAGAGAGGCAGGCAGATCTGTGAGTTCAAGGCCAGCCTAGTCTATATAGCAAGTTTCAGGTCAGTCTCCCCCACAAAGAAACAAAAAAAAATGGAGGGGGAGACTTCCTTGTAAAGGTGCTTCAGTCCCTACCTCTCCCAACTTAACAGCATCGTTTCCAAGTCACTCTGTGCTGCTAATAACACAACAGCTGCATCTGTGAATACTACTGGCCAGCTCAACATGCTGGCTAGCTCTTGACTTACCTGATGGGCTATCTGAGAAATGTGAGTCCCCTGAACTGCTGAACCAGGCTGAGGTGCAGTCTCTGAAGTGTTACTCTTGTGGGAATCTTCCATAATCAACTGAAAGGGAAAAAGCCAGTTAAAATGCTACAGAATCAGCAACTGCTACAGTCACACAATGCTTGGTTAGCAATGAAACCCAGAAGAGAACCAGTGGCTACAGTTCAGAATAGTCTTTGACAGTTCAAAATCTGGAAAAGCCAGAATGTTAGATACTTGAGTCTTCCTATCAACAGGAGCTCTTTCTCCAATCTAGGGCTGAGTCTCTAATTGTATGCATAGCTTCATAAAGAGAATTTACTAACAGGTTAACAAAAACAAAGGGCAGGGCTCAACTATTTGTCTCTAAGGCAGTTTCTCTGTGTAGCCCTGGCCCTTCTGGAACTTGCTCCGTAGACTAGACTGGTCTCAAATTTAGATATTCACCTGCCTCTGCCTCCTGAGAGCTAGGATTAAAGGTGTGTGCCACCAGGTGATGATGCTCAACGGTAATCCCAGACCTCAGGAGGTGACTCTCTCGGGCACCAGCCAGGCTACACAGTGAGGCTCTGTCTCTTTCTAAGGACCAGATGATCTAGTAGCTCACAGGATATGTAGGCTGAGAAAAATGAGAACTGTGATAGAATATGTGACATGGGAGGAGAACCACTAACAAAAAGATTGGTAAAAGATTTAGATAGAATTTAGGTCTTTACGCATAGTACGAGCAATAAAAACCCAGTGACAGATATCGGGGTTCAACCTCAAGGTCAGAAAAACAAAACAGCCAGCCACTGGCTCTCACTTCTGCCTCAGACCAACAAGGAGATCCTGCCTCCAGGAATCCTCAAAATGAATCTGAGCTTGAGCGCTGTCTCCTCCCATTCTATATTCCTCTCCAGTGCTGGGATTAAAGGCGTGCACTACTACCTCCCGGTTTCTGTGGCAAACTAGTGCGGCTATGGGGATTAAAGGTGTGTGTCAACACTGCCTGGTCTGTAAGGCTGACCAGGGCAGATGTTTTACTCTCTGATCTTCAGGCAAGCTTTACTTACTAAAATACAAATAAAATATCACTATATTTCCCCTATTTGTCTAAAATAAAGGCGGCAATATCTAATATAAGAAAAACTATATAAAATAAGCACAATGACTATATATAATATATACAGGTAATAAATACATCAACAGGACTGGAGAGATGGCTCAGAGGTTAAGAGCACTGACTGCTCTTCCAAAGGTCCTCAGTTCAATTCCCAGCAACCACATGGTGGCTCACAACCATCTGTAATGAGATCTGGTGCCCTCTTCTGGCCTGTAGGCATACATGGGGGCTGAACACTGTGTGCATAATAAATAATCTTTTAAAAATAAATAAATACATACATACATACATCAACAATATCTAGTCCATTTGCATTTGACAAATTCATATCTATCCTATCTTGGTGAGTCAGAAGTCTTGTACCTAATTTACTTTCTTTCATAACTTGCTTTCTGCATCTGGTAAACAAGGAAAACTATAACTATCTGATTTTAAACTCCCTCAGAGACACAAGAAGGAAATAATTAACTGAGTAAGCAGAAAGTACAAGCAAATGACTTCCAAAAAATGTGAGAAATGATAGAAACAGCTACCTGCCTCAACAGTCACCCAAAGTTCCTCTGCAACATTGGGGCATCTATCTTTGATCTAGAGGCCTAGCATATCCAACAGACTTCTACGAAGCAGGGTATTCTGAAGGGCTGTCCATCCTCATCCTGACAATGTTTGGCAGTCACTTTCATTTGGGTCCTGCCTGTCCAATTAGGACAGAATACTGCCAGCAGTTGAGACAAGGACGTTTTCATGCCCAGTGGTTTACTTTTGCCACAAAAAAGTAAACTCCATGTGGAGTTTCTTCGATGCTCATTGTCTTCTTTGAAGTAGACTGGTGTTGCCAGGAGTGGATATGTCTCACTGTCGTAAAAAAGTCTATGTAAAACCTGCATTTATGGTTAGATGCAGGAAGAGAGTGAGTTTATCTAGTATGCATGAGGTCTTGGCACTAATGTTAGCACCACTGAAAACAAACTAGTCTTGCAGGGCAGAACATGCCTTTAATCCCAGCATTCAGGAGGCAGAGGAAGCCAGATCTCTGTGAGCCTGGTCTACAAGAGCTAGTTCCGGGATAGGCCCCAAAGTGAAAGAGAAACCCTGTCTCAAAACACCAAAAAGAAAAAAAAAAAAGAAAAAGAAAAGAAAGAAAACAAACTAGTCTTGTGGTTCTAAGTAGGTCTATATAGAGTTCCAGGCTATCCAGGGCTACATAGTCAAGACCCTATCTCAAAAATAAAGGAGGAAAGGAAAGAAAAAGGGAAAGGGGCAAAAGAAAGGGAAAAGGGAAAAAGCAGGGGAAAAAACAATTTCTTTTGAGAATGAATGAATATAGACAGACAGACAGAGATAGACAGATAGATGGGCTGAAACTTCTGTTGAATGTCAGTGATGCTAAAAAGTGGGTACCCAGTTGTCCCTACTTTCTAAACAGTTTTTTAATTTTTATTTTATGAGCTTGGGTGTTTTGCTTACATGTATATCTGTATGCCATGTGTTTGTCTGGTGTCTCAGAATGGCAGAAGAGGGTATTGGATTTCCTGGGACTGGAGTTACAAATGGTTGTGAGCTATCATGTGGGTGCTGGGAATTAAACCAGGTCCTGTAAAGAACAGTCAGTGCTTTTAAGCACCAATCCATCTCTCCAGTTGTTTTCTGTTGTTGTTTGAGACAGTTTCTCCGTAGGCCAGGGTGGCCTTGAACCCACAGACTCCACCTGCCTCTGCCTCCCAAGTGCTAGGATTAAAGGTGTGTACCGCCACTGTCCATACCTCTCCATTCTTTACAAACTTTAATTATGGGGCTGCAGAGATGGCTCAGAGGTCCTGAGTTCAATTTTCAGCAACTACATGGTGGCTCACAGCCATCTATGATGAGATCTGGTGCCCTCTTCTGGTGTGCAAGCACACACACAGGCAGAACACTATATACATAAAAAGTCTTTAGGAAAAAAAAACTTTAGATGTATAAAATACAGAGAAATTTTTCTTATCTCAATCATTTATTTTTCATATTCTGGTAGTTTTGAGACAGGGTCTATATAGCCCTACTTGTCCTGGAACTCACGGATTGGCTTGTCTCTGCCACCAGAGTGTTGAAATTAAAGGAATGTGTCACCATTCCCAGCTTATTTTACCATTTGTTTGTTTTTCTTTGAGACAGGGCCTGGCCATCCTAGAAAGTGCTCTATTAGGCCAGGCTGGCCTTGAACTCAGAGACCTACCTGCCTCTGCCTCCCAAGTGCTGGGATTAAAGGCGTGCACCACCACTGCCCAGTTTGGCAATGCGTTCCCCCAGTCCTACCAGCACATTACAACTTAAGGCACAGTTAAGAACAAGGTGGTGCTTTACTATGGTTTTGGTTTTCATCTCCCACTGATTAATAATGTTGAACATCTCTCCATACTTGTGCTAGCCAGCTTTTCCCTTTTTTGTCTTTAGTCTGGCCCCCAGCATGCTGAGTGCTAAAATTACAGAAATGCACCACCATGCCTGTCTTAGAAAACAAATTAATTTTTACTCTCCAGATGTAAACTATTGTTGATCACTGAAAAACAGTGAAAAATCACCTCCTATACAAAGTGTCCCTCCTCTTACATCTGACATTAGCCCTTTCCTCCCCAACACCAAAAATATATAAGGAAACAAAAATTCAAGAAATCATAATCCCAGGCTAGAGGGGTGGCTCAGTGGATTAAGAACACTGGCAGCTCTTTCAGAAGATCTGAGTTTACTTCCTAACACCTATATGGTGGCTCACAACCATATGAAACTTCAGTCTCAAGGGATCTGACTGAGGGTCTCTTCTAGCCTCCACAGGCACACATACAGGCAAAACATCCATGTACATAAAATTTTAAAAATATTTTTTGTTGTTGTTGTTAAAAAGGCCAGGCATGGAGGTGTATACCTTTGGTCCAGGCAGAGGCAATCATCTCATTTAGTTTCAGGCCACCCAGTGAGTTGGCCTGCCAGGCCTACACAGGAAGACGCTGTCTCAGCAAGCAAGCAAAGAAACAATAAAACCAAACACATACATGCAGGCAACAGACTCATAAATTAAAAATAAAATTTTACAAAATTTTTTAAAGAATCAAATCAAGCCTTTCCGCCCCAAGTTTATAGTTTTAGCTCATTGTAAGCAATAACAGCACCTGATCTGCTTTACTGACATCATCAACTACAAATATACTCTTAAAAAAAAAAAGATTTATTTTTATTTTATGTGTATTGGTGTTTTACCTGTGTCAGAGCATCAGATCCCCTGGAACTACAGATGGTGGAAAACTGCCACGTGGGTGCTGGGCCTGAACCTGGGTATTAACTGCTGAGCCATCTTTCCAGGCCCAGCAATACTTTGCTCACCCTTTCTTGGCTGTTCCTAAAAATTTTAAATCTGGTTGGCTTTTGTTGTTGTTGTTGTTGCTTTGTTTTATCTTTGTTTTTGAAACAAGAGTCCTCAAACCCAGGCTGGCTAACAAGACATCCATCTCCCAAGTGCTAAGCAAGGCAACAGGTGTGTCCTACCGTGCTTGGCTAAAATTCTGTTTTGTTTTGGGTTTTTTTGGTTTAGTTTTTCGAGACAGGGTTTCTCTGTAGCTTTGGAGCCTGTCCTGGAACTAGCTCTTGTAGACCAGGCTGGCCTCGAACTCACAGAAATCCACCTGCCTCTGCCTCCCGAGTGCTGGGATTAAAGGCGTGTGCCACCACCGCCCGGCTAAAATTCTGTTTTTTAAAATAACATTTTTAAAAACACAATAAATGTTATATGTACATTTTTTATAAAAATAAATTAAACTCCAAGCAGTATCTGTCATGAGGTAATAGCAAGCAGGGCAGATTCACAAAGGATCTATGGAACTCAGCTTCAAATAAATAAGAACCAAAGTGAGCGGCTGGAGAGTTAACTGGCTCAGCAGTTCAGAGTTAACTGTGGGTTCAATTCCCAGCACCCACACGGTAGCTCACAACTGTCTGTAACTCCAGTTCCAGAAGACCCGAACCCCTCACACCAATACCTACAAAATAAAATTACTATTATTAAAAACAAAGAACTGCCGGACTGTGGTGGCGCATGCCTTTAATCCCAGCATTTGGGAGGCAGAGGCAGGCGGATCTCTGTGAGTTCGAGGCCAGACAGGCTCCAAAGCCACAGAGAAACCCTGTCTGGAAAAAACAAAACAACAACAAAAAAAACAAAATTAAAAACAAGAACAACAAAACCCCAAAAAACAAAGAACCAAAGCAATACAGGGCATGCACATACCAATTAGAAGGGGTCTGGATACTGAGCAGTCACAGCAGGCTAAGCATTGCTGGTACAGTAAAGGCAAGGTACTTTCCCATAGGACAAGATCTCCTGTAGCCCAGGTTAGCCCCAAACTTGCTATATAACAGAGGATGACCTTTCTGGAACTTCTGATGGTTCTGTCTCCACCTCTTAATCCACCTACCTACACTGCAGCTTTACGCAGAATTTACCATCACACCCAGGGCCTCTACAGAGAAGGTAACTATCTAAGGTACACCCTCTAGTCCAAAGCAAGGTGCTTTAAACAAATTCTGTAGCCAGGGGCTTCCTAAGTGAAATTCCACGATAAGAGTTTTGTTTTTGTGCTGTTGCTGAGGCCACAGCTAGGGTCTTACCAAGCACTCTACCCCCAGCTCCTAAGAGCACGTCACATACTCACCTATTTTACTCGCACCATGTGTTTACTGTGGATCTCACATTACCATGCAAAAGACTGGAGACTAGGGCTTCCCAAAGCCTTGTTCTTTTATTTCATGTGCCCCATGCCAATGACACCTCCTATTACCACCTCTCTCTGTCTTGATAGGGTTCCCTTGTCTGGCATACCTCTCCAGATTATTTAACCATGAGCTGTGCTTACCAGCCTGCCTATTTCTCCCAGTTTTAAACTATGCTAATGTGTGCTCAGTGGACAGCAGAGTGAACAGTAAATACCAAACACAGTGCTCTCCCTAACAATGTCAAACTGTGTTAAGCCTGGTGTCAGGGAGCCCCTTACTTACCATTTCCACAACCATGAGTCACACTGAATCTCTTCCAGATCCTCAAATGTGCCTGGCTTGCTTCACCTCATACATGCTATTTCCTACGCTACAAACACTATTCCGCTTCCTCCTCCTGAGGCTTCTACGATTTCTTCTTCCAAGAAAGCCTACAAGACTAGTTTAGAAGCTGACCATATACCCTAGACCCTAATATGTTTTTTTCTTGCTTTCTTTTTTTTGGGGGGGGGTTTCAAGACAGGGTTTCTCTGTGTAGCTCTGGTTGTTCAGGAATTCGCCCTGTAGATCATGCTGGCTTGATTTTCTTATGGCACCTACCATAGTATTGTAAGTCCCATGAAGTCAAGCACATCCTTTTCCTACACAGCACCAATGTCTTCACATTTAACACTAACAAAACCACCTGCCTACTTAGATGGATCTAATTAGAACTGATGAAATAATGGCTACAGACATATCCTCAGAGAATCACTCCAGCTCAGCAACAGAAACAGGGCAACCGAAGCACAGGAAAACTTGAAATAACATCCTATGTGAAAATTGGAAATTCAAGCCAGGTGGTGGTGGAGCAAGCCGTTAATACCGGCACTTGGGAGGCAGGGGCAGGCGGATCTCTGACTTCGAGCCCAGCCTGGTCTACAAGAGCTAGTTCCAGGACAGGCACCAAAGCTACAGAGAAACCCTGTCTCAAAAAACCAAAAAAAAAAAAAAAAAAAAAAAAAAAAAATTCAGTGAGATCATGCTAGGGGTTGTCTGTCTGTTTTTGACCTGAGTACCATCTACTGGTAATACTTACTATCACAGTCCTGCAGATCAATCAAGAACTACAAACACTATTTAGGAGTTGTCCCATTCAACTTTAGTCTATCCAGTTTCCTGTTTTGTTTCCAAGTGCTGAGTGTGAAGCAAGCTAGGCAAACACCCCCCACTTAGCGTCATTATATAGGAGATAAACCTTAAGTGGTCACTGCAAAGTGGGGGTGGGGACAACTAGAATTTAAACAAAATATCTACTGGCAACAAAATCTTGGGATAAATGTATTTTGCGAACACAAAGGTTCCTACCACACCTAGGATGAAATGACAGCAGGTGTCAAGGGGCCCTTGAAGACTTGAGGCACAATGCTTTCCAAGGCTGTGAGTTCTGTGTGGCTCAAACTGAACCACATAAGAGTTTAAAGTCAGTTGGGAACACAGCATGAGGCCTTTCTCAAACAAGCAAACACCCCCCAAAACTAACACTAGGCTAGAGAGATGGCTGAGGGGTTAAGAGCCATAGGACAAAAGGCCAGTTCATGGCACCCACTGGCCTCTTCAGACCAGACACACAGGAGGTGAACATAAATTTTATGCATGCAGGCAGGCGCGCGTGCGCGCACTCACACACACACAAACAATAACGTCTTACTATTGGGACATACTGGCCTGGAACTCGCTGTGTAGACCGCAGAGAGAGAGATTACCAGCTTCTGCCTCCCGAGGGAGTAGCTGGGTTTAAAGGCTTGTACAACCATGTCCCGAAATAAATAAGTTTTTTGTTCTTTTTTTCCCCCTCCCCTCAAGACAGGGTTTCTCTTAGCTTGGCTGTCCTAGAACTAGCTCTGGCCTCCAATTCAGAGATCCACCTGCCTCTGCCTCCCAAGAGCTGGGATCAAATGCGTGCACCACCACCGCATGGCGAAGAGACCATCAAAAAACTAACAAAGTTTCAGGACAGCCAAGGCTATACAGAGAAATCCTGTCTCGAAAAACCAAACCAAACAAACAAACAAAGCCAGCCTAGACTGTAAAGGTCAGCCTGGGAGGCCCAGTCTCAGGCAAAACTAAAAAGGCTACCATAAAACTAAAGATGACCACGTCTAGAAGCCCTGCAGCAGAAACTCTACTTAACAAATCTCGCCTCAGAAAGAAAGAGCGGCTACCGAGACACTGAGTTTTCTACTGTAACTTAAGCGGGGAGACACCCGGAAGAGCAAAGCACCGCACCCCGCCGTAAGGCGGGGGGCCTCGGTCTCCCCGTCGCGCAGGTGGGAGCCCGAGGACTGGGTGCCTGCAGCCTGAGGGCGAGCCGTCATGGCTATTCCCGCCTCCACGCACGGAGACACGCGTGGGCCGCGGGAGCGCGGTGCCACCAGATCTGAGCCCAACGCCCGTGCGCTCGCCCGGGAGGCGCGCGGCCGGAAGCGCGCGGCCGGTCCCACCCCCGCGCCCCTCCCCCACCGGCAAGCCGCGCGCGACCCCCAGCCGGCGCGTGGCCGCCATTGCGTCCCCGCCGGCGCCGCGTTCCCGTCCGGGCCGCCCCGCCGCCCCCACGTACCTGCAGAGCCGCCTGGCCGCTGCCCGGGGCGGGAACTTCCACTCCCCCGTCCCAGGCGGCGCCGACTTCGCCGCTCGCTCACGTCCCAGCAGCACACCGCGGAGGGGTGGCGTTCCTCCTTGGGGTCGGCGGCGCGGGGAGAACCAGTGTAACTCGAGAGCCAACCGTCCGGGGCTACCGTTTCCCGGCCGCGAGGGGCGTCTCTGCCGGCATGACCCGCGGCAGGCCGGGGGCTGGGACCGGGGCCAAACAGTGCACGGAGCGTGGGGAGGGGCGGAGCCTGCGTGCTGCGTCACCGCGTGCTCACGTGGCACGCCGTCACCGCGGCGAGCCCGGGTGCGCGCGTTTTGGGCAAGTCCCGGGGTTCGCTTCCTAGCTCTCGCTCAGGCTGCTCTCCAAGGCCAGGCTGAGCTATTTGCTCTAAGTTCGGCAGCGTGCGCTGCAAGGCGAAAGGATGTTGGAAGGCTTTTATTCGTTTTTTCAGTATCTGGCCTCGGGATAGCATCACACGAGCTGGGTGTTACCTACAATACCAGGAGGTGGAGGCAGAGGGAGCAGAAAGTAAAGGTTGGGCTAGGGAAGATCAATAGGAGAGCACTTACCTCGTATAGATGAAGGCCTGGATTTGGTTCCCTAACGAAAAGTTTAAAGTTGTCCTCATATGACACTGCCTTAGACTAGGCGGTGTTGGCCGGTGGTGGCGCAGGCCTTTAATCCCAGCAGAGGCAGGTGGATCTTGAGTTCGAGGCCAGTGTGGCCAACAGAGCTAGTTCCAGGACAACTAGGGCTGTTACGCAGAGAAACCCTGTCTCAAGCAGCATCACCCCCCCACCAAGAACAAACCAATTTGACCCAGTGACACACTAGGAACCTGCTTTAAACACGGTTGCCTAACATTTCATACACTGCTCTCAACTGTCCTAGTAATAAGTAGGTCCCCACTGCCACCATTACCACCTCAGCCTTTTATTAGATAGGGTTTCACTATGTTACCCGGGCTACCCTTGAACTCCTCTCCGGCTTCAGCCTTCCAGGTTACAGAGGATAACAGCCATGTACTACCATGCCCAGCTGGAGTAGCTAGCTCCTTAGCTTACTTCTGCTGTTAGGATATAGGGGGAAATTTTCTGCTTGTGACCCCCCCCCCTTTTATGGGCATTAGTGTTTTGCCTGCATATATGTCTGTGTATCATTTGAGTTACAGACAGTTGTTAGCCTTCATGTGGGTGCTGGGGATTGAACCTGGGTCCTTTGGAAGAGCAATCAGGGCTCTTTAACTACTGAGCCATCTCTTCAGCCCCATGACTTTTTTTTTAAAAAAAAGATTTATCTACTTATTATGTATACAGTGTTCTGTCTGCACGTATACCTGCAGGCCAGAAGAGGGCACCAGATCTCATTACAGATGGTTGTGAGCCACCATGTGGTTGCTGGGAATTGAACTCAGGAACTCTGGAAGAGCACCCAGTGCTCTTAACCTCTGAGCCATCTCTCCGACTCCTTTTCTTTTCTTTTTTTAAATATTTATTTATTTATTATGCATACAATATTCTGTCTGTGTGTATCCCTTGAAGGCCAGAAGAGGGCACCAGACCTCATTACAGATGGTTGTGAGCCACCATGTGGTTGCTGGGAACTGAACTCAGGACCTTTGAAGGAGCAGGCAATGCTCTTAACCCAGAGCCATCTCTCCAACCCCCCGACTCCTTCTTTTCTATACTGCAAGCCATCCTTTCTCACACTGTAATCTTAGTAGCTTACTTTCTGCCTCTACTAATGCCAACGAATGGAGCCAGCTATTGGTTACTGTTTGTGAATTATGAGTCACATGACCACAGAAGCTCCCAGGTATGATGACTGAAGCTCTGAGGACAGAAGAATCCTCACATCCTGAACAGGTAAGCCTGTTTACATGAGAACACATCGCTGGCCATTATAAAGAAGAAAGGCCATTGTCACCTGGCTACCAAGTGGCTGATAAATCTGAAAAGTTTCTGCACCCCAATAAGCCTCTCAGCCATGCATCAATCCAAATCAGACCACATCAAACCAAATTGGAAAAAGCCCAGATTTAATGGGTAAAATGCTCCAGGATGATTTTCCAGCCCCCAACTGAAGAGCCCCCCCCCGTAAGGGGAGACCCTCCAGCAGATGCTCCCCACTAAGAGAAGACTCCAGTCGACTTCAGCTGCACAAGCAAGAGGCGTTTATTAGTTGGTTACACAGGCCTGTGGATGCTGCAGCAATCGGGTTGCTGAGCATGCCGGGCTCAGAGAACAAGGCAGTTTATATAGGATTTTGGGGCAGGCAGCTTTAGGGTACCCAGCAACAAGTATTTCATTGGTTAATTCATATATAGCATAGGGTTATTTTGGGGCGCAGTGATTTGTTTCACTTTGGATTTCACAAAAACAGACATGACGAGGACATTGTTTGGCAGGGTCTTACTGCCCTTCTTTATCACTCCTATTTTGGCTATCCCGGGTGGGCTAGCTGGTGAGTCATGGGTCATGGTGCCCATCTGTTGCTCCCCTTTATCTTTTGGTCCTTGACTGACTAGGAGGGCACCTAATTTTGACTTTATTTCTTTTATTTTTTAATTCTTTCACAACCACATGTCTGTTTTCTGGGGGGCAGTTTAAATATCGTGTGGGAGTGGTCTTGAGCACCTCTGGGGGAGGAGCCATGTTTGAGGCAGGGAGAGATGGGGGAGGAGGATTGAGGTGGAGATTTCACCAGAACATTCTAGACGTTTTTGGACATATGGATACCAGGGGCTGGTATGAAGCTTCCACCAGAACAAAATCTTCTGGAGGAACACAACCTCTGGAACTTATTGTTGGAATCTTTCAATGTTTAGATGTCCATTCAGAAATAGCACAGACATGCCGGGCGGTGGTGGTGCACACCTTTAATCCCAGCACTCGGGAGGCAGAGGCAGGCAGATCTCTGTGAGTCCGAGACCAGCCTGGTCTACAGAGCTAGTTCCAGGACAGGCTCCAAAGCCACAGAGAAACCCTGTCTCGAAAAACAAAAAAACAAAAAAAACAAAAAACAAAAAAAACCGTGATTTATTTTTATGTGTAGTGATATTTCATTTGTATTTTAATAAATAAATAAAGCTTGCCTGAAGATCAGAGAGTAAAACAGCCAAACTGATCAGCCTTACAGACCAGGCAGTGGTGACACACACCTCTTTTTTTTTGTTTTGTTTTTTGAGACAGGGTTTCTCTGTAGCTTTGGAGCTTGTCCTGGAACTAGCTCTTGTAGACCAGGCTGGCCTTGAACTCACAGAGATTTGCCTGCCTCTGCCTCCCGAGTGCTGGGATTAAAGGCATGTGCCACCACAGCCTGGCTGACACACACTTTTGATCCCAGTAGCCATACTAGTTGCATAGAAAGCGAGGAGTAGTGGTGCACACCTTTAATCCCAGCACTAGAGAGGAATATAAAATGGGAGGAGCCGGGTGATAGTGGCCCAGCACTCAGGAGGCCGAGACAGGGGATCTACAAGAGCAAGTTCCAGGCTCCAAAGCTATAGTGAAACCCAAGGCCCGGTTGGGAGGAGACAGTGTTATACACAGCACACACTCTCATTCTGAGTCCTGGACGCAGGATCACCATCACCATTTTGGGCTGAGGTAGAGGTAAGAGCCAGTGGTTGGCTGTTTTGCTTTTCTGACCTTCAGGTTGAACCCCAATATCTGTCTCTGGGTTTTTATTATTTGTTCTACATTTATGTGTGTTGGTATTTTGCCTGCATGCATAAAGGGGGATATGCTATAGAGATTTGCATTCATATGGATCTTGGTTTACTGATACAAATTTAAGGTCAATTTTGTTATATGTGTATTTCTCCTCTTGATTAAGGTATTGTGTTTAGGCAGCTCATTTAAAAATGTAATGTATAATTTAAAAATATAGGTTGATAAATAATCATCTAGTCAAGCTTGTGGTCATGTTACTTAGATTTTCTAGATGTATAGAGATATATTTCAGTTAGATGGGTATTCTTCAAATCTTTCAGAGACCTTCAGAATATGGCATTTAAAATGTTTTAATAACTTATGGCTTTTCATGACAATCAGACACATCTGCTCCTGGCAGCATCAATTACTTCAAGAGGAAGATAGGCATCAAAGAGGCTCCTCATGGAGTTTGCTAGCCATTTGGGTGAGAAACTGCTCCTGCCTGGACTGCTAAACTGGACATGCAGGACCCACAGAGAAATGACTGCTGAACTTGCCTAAAAGTGAGACAATCCTTCAGGGTTCCTGCTTCATGAAAGAGTCTGCGAGACATTCTGCAGGACACAGAAGAAAGTGACTGACAAACTGCCAATATAGGTGGAACTGTCTTCGAAATTTCCTGCTTCATGGAAAAGTCTGCTGGACACTATGGGCCTGTGGGCTGAAGATGGATGCCCTAATGTTACAGAAGAACTTAGGGTGACTGTCCAGGTAGCAAGATGTCTCTGTCAATTCTAGAGTTTTGGAAGTTGCTTACAATGTACTTCCTGTTTACTTAGGTAATATTATATCCTTCTGCAATCTTTGATGGAGTTGAAGAATTTATAATTATAGTTTTCCTTAGTTATGATAAAAGATATTTGTTCTTATTGTATATAATTTTGTATTAGGCTTAGAACTCTCTTATTTAAACAAAGGGGGAGGTACTGTAGGAAATCCTACAGCCAGTAGCCTTTAAGTTACCCGCCCACTGGAGCGTAGACTTTTATACTATTGAGTCTGGTCTCTTTTCCAGCTGCGGGATTCAGTTTCTGTTCTCCGTTCCAGCAGAGGATTCTGACTTGTGAATCTACCCCTAAATAAATAACCCTCTATTATTCTCAATTCTGAGCTAGTGTTGGATTTCTTTTAAGTGTCCTTCACACAGTTTCATTCTGAGGATTCCTGGACGCAGGATCATCATTACCATTTTGGACTGAGGTAGAGGTAAGAGCCAGTGGTTGGCTGTTTTGTTTTCTGACCTTCAGGTTGAACCCCAATATCTGTCTCTGGGTTTTTATTATTTGTTGTACATTTATGTGTGTTGGTATTTTGCCTGCATGCATGTCTGTGTGAAGGTATCAGACCCCTGGAGGCAGAAGGTTGTAAGCTGCCATGTGGGTGCTGGGAACTGAACCTAGGTCATCTGGAAAAACAGCCAGTGCTCTTATCGGCTGAGCCATCTCCAGCCCAACATCATAGCAATTCTAATGACTCAGAATCCAAAACACATAGCTTGTTGAGACAGAGTCTCATGTGGTCCAGGCTAGCTTTGAGTTGCCTGTGTAGCTGAGAACAAGCCTGAACTCCTTCTGCTCTGCTTCCCTGGGCTGGGATTACAGGTGTGCATCACCATGCCTGCCTTTCCTACTTGTTTTATCTTACCTATGTCATCTTTCAAAACTTAAGTTCAGGTCAGACATGGTAACTCTCATCTCTAGTCCCAGAACTCCAAAGGCTGAGGCAGGAGGATCATGATGGGTTTTGGGGCCAGCCTAGGCTAGAGACCATGATTTAAAAAAAGTAAAAATCCAACTTCAGTTCAGATGATGGCCTCCAGCTGGTCCTTACTGTCCTCCTTGCCTGTCTTGTCTGCTCTCACCCACTGCTCCTAACTGCCCTATACATCATGACTGGTTCCTGCATCGCCCCAAGGCACACTGCTCTGCATTGCCCTGAAGGCACACTTCCCCTATACATCATGACTGGTTCCTGCATCGCCCCAAGGCACACTGCTCTGCATTGCCCTGAAGGCACACTTCCCCTATACATCATGACTGGTTCCTGCATCGCCCCAAGGCACACTGCTCTGCATTGCCCTGAAGGCACACTTCCCCTATACTTCATGACTGGTTCCTGCATTGCCCCGAAGGGACACTTTGTGTTTCCTCAAACACACTGTTCTTGGTGGCCGTCACTTGGTAACAGTCTGTCAAGCTGGGGAGGCAGGGCCTCAATGCCAGAAAAGCTTGGTCCATACTGAAAGGACTCCCTTCAGGTTTGCTCGAGCAAATGAATCCACACATCCAGGAAGGCTGGAACTCAGCCCAGCTCAAGGCAGAAGAACGGCGGGCAACCCAGACGTGCCGCAGGCTCAGAGGGAAGAAACTAAACATTTTACTGTGAAAAATCCTGACAGCTGGATCAAGTGGTTAAGGATGCTTACAGCCAAGCCTGAGGATCTGTGCTAGATACCTAAGATTCCATGGTGCAAAGAGAACTGACTCCTGCAAGTTGTCCTTTGGCATCCACACAGGTACCATAGCAAGCTCCCCTCATCCCAACAAAATAAATTCAAATGTAATAACCTTGAGAAAAAAAAAAAAAGCAAGGGGCTGCAGACAGACAGCTTGTCAGTTAAGAGCATTATTGCTCTTGCAGAGAGGACTCAGGTTTGGTTCCCAGCACCCACATGGTAGCTCACGATCGTCTTTAACTCCAGTTTCATGGGACTCATTACCTTCTGGCCTTCTCAGGCATGCACTCACTGCACATACATAAATCAGGCAAAACACTTAGGCAAAGATAAAAAATAGTAAAAAATATTTAAGAACAAAATCCAAGCTGGGCAGTGGTGGCACACACCTCTGAACCCAGCACTCAGGGGACAGAGGCAGGTGAATCTCTTTGAGTTTGAGGCCAGCCTGGCCTACAAAGCGAGTTCCAGGACTGCTAGAGCTGTTACACAAAGAAACCCTTTCTCTAAAACCCAAGAATGACAAAAATTAAAGCAGAGAAGAGAGGGAAAGAAAAAGAAACCCAATTGGTTTTAGAAAGCAGCACTACTGTCCCCTTGCCCTAGCCGCCTTCAATGCACAGCTCTGGAGCTCTCTGCTGGGCCACCGCAGTTACCTTCCATCTTACTGTCTGAGGCTGTATTCTACCAGTCCCAAAGGGGTGTGGCTGAATGCTAGAGTGAATGCTTAGCCTTCAGGAGACCTGGGTTCAATCCCCACACCACACACACATAAGCAAAATGTGTGAAGGATTAAACACAATCAAGCATCAATATTTATTAACACAAGACAAAGGAAACACATTCAATGAGTTAATAGAACACTGTCCAGCCAGATGTTAAATTTAAAAATGTATATCTAATCTAATTTCAAATAAATAAAAAAAACCTTTATACATAATTACACAGTACTATAGTTTGAATTTGACAGGGGTAAATATCTTGACAGAAAGTAAACAAAACAGCATTTAGGACTAAAAACTTCATGTCTTTGCAGTCTCTTCCTCAGGACAAATCTTATGGCCCATCCTACACACGTCTAAGTCAGGACTGTTGAGTGAAAGCCAAGGCTTACTGTGCATATGGAGGACTGCAGCCACTGGCTCCAGACACGCTGGGTTTCACATGAAAACATGACACGGACCACTCTAAGGCAGTTAGTTATACTGGAGTTCCAGGGTAAGGGGATAAGTCCCCATTGCTTTACTTTAAAATTCTCGGATATTCAAGGAAAGTAACTTATTTGGCCAATATACTGAGCACCATGCTTGGGGCCTCAGGCCCTTGGGATTCCGGGAGAGCATTAAGCAAGCACTGCCGAAGACTAAAGTGAGGAGACAGGCTTGGTTCCCAGCAGCCGACGACCGCACACTGAAAGGACTTGGTACTGGGGAGAACAGGGTCTTTGTGGGCATGGTGGGCATTCTGAGGGCTCAGATGCACAGGATGGCATGTGTGCAGCTGGTCCATCTTAGTCACTCTCCTGAGGGCCAGACAAAAGTTCACAGATTTCCAGATAAGATGATTTCTCTTGCCAAGTGTGGTCAGTTGCACAAGCCTGTAATTTCAGCACTGGAAGGCTGAGGCAAGAGCCTCAAGTTTGAGGCCAGCACGGGCTATATAGTAAAATCCTATTATACACACACAAACACAAAATAAAAAAAGCGTTTTCCTTTGTGTAACTAAGGTGGGGTTTACTCTCAGCCTAGCCCCATGCCCAGTGGTCAGGCAGGGCTGCAGGCTGCTTTGATCTGTTAATGGCAGACTTCCTTTCAAGGCTGTCAGTTCAGCCAGGAAGTTCCCAGTGATGTGGAAGGAGAAACTCAGGGCGGTGGTGGTGCACACCTTTAATCCCAGCACTGGGGAGGCAGAGGCAGGCGGATCTCTGTGAGTTTGAGGCCAGCCTGGTCTACAAGAGCTAGTTCCAGGACAGGCTCCAAAGCTACAGAGAAACCCTGTCTCGGAAAAACTAAAAAAAAAAAAGAGAGAGAGAAACTCTTGTTAAGGTCTACTGCAGTGTCTGCCACAGACCCACCGAGGAGGGAGCAGTGACCAGGCTCCCGGGGCGCAGCGCTCAGTTGTTCTCTACTAGCACAATGTGCTTTCAGGGGATGGGTCAAAAGCAATGAGGGTGGGGAGTAGTCACCATCAGAAGGGTCTGCTGCCATCTCAGCACTCTGGACGGAGGGAAGAGGAGCAGAGGCCCAGGCCAGCATGGGCTCACACAGGCCCTGTGTTCCACCCCAGCATTGTTTTTAAAAAGATGACCTGGGAATGACAACCTGACAATCACCCTAAGTACTGAAAGCTGGTCACAGTGAGATGAACTGGCTATAGTCCTGTGCTTGAAGGAATGATGACAGCCACTAGCCACATTTGGTCACTGAGACCTGAAGTGGCTAGTCTGAACTAAAACATGTTTACTACACATAAGATTTCCAAAATTAAAAAAAATTCAATAATTTTATATCAAAGAAATAGTACTTTTGGTAAGTATATTAAAATCAATGCCATAAGAAATGTTTAAAAGATGTGTTCAGATGGGTAGTATAGTGGCGCACATATTTAATCCCAGCACTCAGGAAGCAGAGGCAGGAAGATTTTCGTGAATTTGTCACCAACCTGGTCCACATAGGGAGGAAGCAGCTAGAGTTACACAATGAAACCTCTATTAGGAAAGTTTAAATTACATATGTGGCTCACATTACATTTATTGCAATGTGTTCCTGACTGGTGATACCAAGTTAATAATTTGCATTTGTAAGAGTAACCATTCAAGAGCCAGCCTGTGGTGGTTCACACTTTTAAACCCAGCACTTGGGAAACAGGCAGACCTCTGTGAGTTCAAGGCCAACCTGGTCTACAGAGCAAGTTCCAGGCCAGCTAGGACTGTTACACATAGAAACCCTGTCTCAAAAAAATAAATAAATAAAATTTAAAAAAAGTTATCATTCAGGATAGATTGGTCTACATTTTTTTTTCTCTTAGAATTTGCAGATTATTGGCATAGAATTGTTGACCAGGCCCCTGCTTTGCTTAGTAAATCATCACAAACTGGTTTAAGATTTTACTTATGCCTGCAACCCCAGCACAGGGACGGTGTTCACGGTCAGCCTGGGCTATGTAGAAAGACCCTGTCTCAAAAAAAATAAACAAAGCAAAACAGTTTAAGACTTCCAAAATAAGCAGGCTGTTTTCTTTGTAGATGAAGGGGTCCCTGGATGGGATATCTCCCTGCCCAGGAGGCACCGCTTTTCCGTACATCCCAAGACCTCCTCCCTCATCACATGCAAACCAATCCTACCCAAAATGCAAAGGTCCTGACACAGAAGCTCTCTCTGGAGGTCTTCCTTCTGTGGAGCACGAGGCGGGAGGATGATGATATGGAGAAGGGGCCATAGTGGCTAAGTCATGAGCTTGAAGGCAACCCAGAAGTGCTGCCCTGGTGAAGAGTCTGGTCTTTGCTTAATAAACCTTATTTTTAGGGTAATTACAAGTCTTACAAATTGCTTAAAAACACATTTAGTTTACAGGATGTTACAGTGGGGTAAATAATATGTATTATCAAAATAGTCTAAATAAATATTTACACAATAGACCGGAACGGGTCAAAGAGAACCGTTCTGATTTAACAGGTTAATTCTTTTACTTGAAGTTTTCTTTAATTTTTAAAAATATTTCTGTAAGAAAAAAATAATAAAATTTAACTATATTCAAATACATGAAGTTTCAGACCAAAGAAAGGAAACTGAACCTAAGGTCAAACTCAGTCCCACACTGAGTGTGACCCAGGCACCAGTTATTTCAAAAGAGTTTCTTGCATACATCAGACTTCCCTGTTTCCGAGGAGCCCAGCTATTCTGGCAGCCCAGACTGGTTAGTGTTAAGACGTGCACATGTGGCCTACAGTTCATGAGCTTCGGAAGGTAGAGCTCACTCCTCAGCTTTCCTGGGTGGGGGAAGCTCTACATGTAATCTGCAGACACAGAGCATGGAAAAAGCGGAACTTCACAATTCTCCACAGTTACTCTAAATGCGGAAAAAGTTCCAACACTGGCCCGAGTGAACTACCATGGTTCCGTAGAGTAGGTTAGGAATTGATGAATCTTAGCTACCTCTAAAATTCTGACATGATTTTTTTTTTCTCAGCTCAGAGGAATGGGTTAAAGAATCTTTAGAAGCTTAAGCTAATTCTGGGAATACAAGTTTTAAAAACAAACCCAGGCAGCTTTCGTGCAGAACAACCCCACAGACAGGAGGCGCTGCACTGCTAGGCCAGACAGTGCGGCAGAAGCTCAGCTACACCAGCTGCAGTTAGGCAAGCCGATTGCTCAGCTCCTTAGCGGAGTTATGCGCACTCTTATTTACACGTTTAAACACGGGTCAGATGCTTGTAACTGACAACTAGACACACAGAGCAGCTCTCACATGAGTCATTTCATTTGCTTATGGGCTGACTCAAGCTTGGTAGTTTCGTTTTAAGAAACCTTGTAGAACACCTGACTACAGGAAAATGGCAAAATACAGTACAGAGTGGGGAACTGTGGGACACAGATTACCCCTTCATATGAATTCATTAAACTCCCTTATAAAAGTCTAAAACATTAGGTAAAAATACAGGTATGTATACCAGTTGAAGAAAATGCAACATGCATGTAACTGCTTTAGTAACGTGCTGTCGCGGATGCCAGAGTCAGGTCTGACGCACTGCTAACATGTTTTTGTTGCAACCACAGAATTCCCCTTTCCTGGGTGTTCTTTGACTGCAGAATCCCACAAGATGAGATGAAGGCCACCCTGGAGCCATCTTCATGTTAGCGGCAAGCCTTCCCCTAGCCATGGGTCTTCAGTCTGTCTGATACTTAGGACGGCCCCTACAGGGCTGGCTACATGTTATAAGCCACGTAGATAGGGTCTAACTGGTCAGCCAGAAAGCTGTCTCGAAGGTGCATCCTCTGCTTCTCTCCTCTGGAGTTGATGGGGATGACCCCAGGGTCCACCACAACCACAACTCCAACGATGAGGTAATGTTCTTCTAGGACCACATTGGTCACCAGAGGAACCAGGTCCAGTGCTTCCTGCTCAGAGCCACATAGTTCCACAACCACCACGAGCAAGTTGGTCCACGTGAACACAGCACTGAAATCCAATGACACTCAGTTAACATTCGTCCTTTAAAAATACTTAGGATTTTGAGTTCACAAGTATGGTGTTCGCCTGCATGCATATAAGTGGACCATGAGCATACAGAGCCGGAGGAGGTCAGAAGAGACTGTCTGATCCCCTGGAACTAGAGGTCCACACGGATGCTGAGAACAGAACTCGCATCCTCTGCGAGAGCAGAAGTGCTCCTAACTGATGAGCCATCAATCCAGCCTCTTCATCTTTAAAATACTTCTTCCGCACTCATTGTGGGGAGTATACATGTGCATGGGGGTGGAGAGGTCAGTTCGCTCCTTCCACATCTGGGTTCTGAGGATCCCACTCATGCCATCAGGCTTGGCAAGTGCCTTTACCTGCAAGCCAGCCCTGGTCTTCGGAGATTTATGCCCATCCCCCATGAACTGTCTTTTCTCCTGAATGTCAGAGGCCAGCAGCCATGTATGTGAACAGCCGACTAGCTGAGCCTTCCAGCAGTTTCTAAGAGTAGCTCTGCCTCAACTGAGAACACACACGTCTGATAGTTTGGGACTGGGTGGAAGGACACAGCTGTTCAGGAAAGAAGGAATCAATACAGGTGCTTATAGCTTCAGAGAGAGGAGGCAGCAATCCCTAATTGTCCACCTGTCCCTTGTCCCAAGACTCAATCTTTACAGAGGGTAAAAAGAGCCAGGTGTCTTTCCCATCTACTCTTCAGCTTAAGTGTCATTTCTTTGTCTGAGATAGGGTCTCTCTAGCTAAGGTGAGCCAATATGTCTGATATTACTAAAGCTCCCCTGCCCCGTAAGATAGACTTTCTCTGTGTAGCTCTGGCTATCTTGGAACTAGCTCTTGTAGACCTTGCTGGCCTCGAACTCACAGAGATCTACCTTCTGCCTCCTGAGTGCTGGGATTAAAGGTGTGCGCCACCACTGTGTGAAAGGATTAAACTTTCTTCAACACAATTTCTGTTGCTTGCAATGTGTCACCACTGTGTGAAAGGACTGTGAGGGAGACACTTCCCACTGAGCAGATGACTCAATCAGAAGGAATGGGCTGGCTTTCGATCTACAATGCTAAACAGATTTTTAAAATGATCCCATAGTAAAGATAGCTATAAGTAATAATTAGTTGTAATAAAGTCAAATATATAAAATCAGTTATGACACTAGCTTCCCTACATGCTTTACAGGAGTCTCCTTATAAAGATGTTCTTGCCTTGATCAGTCTGGTTTAGGTCTAGAGAAAGATTCTGACCCAGGCAACATGGAAGACCCTTTTTTGTGTGTTTGTTTTGAGGCAGGAACTCTTCCTTGGGTAGCCCAGGCTCGTGAGCAGCTCCAAATGTTCCTGTGTCAGCCTCCTCAGTGCTGGCATACAAATACAGGCTGGCATGCCCAGCAAGGACATCTTTAGACAAAGGAGTGTTTGGAAAGTATGAGCTGCTATCATAGAAAGTGTGGTTATGCAACAAGGGACAAGCTGGAAAAGGACACAGGAGTTAAACAGGGAAGAAATACCATACATTAAAAACACAAAATAAGCCAGGCCGTTTTGGAGGCAGAGGCAGGTGGATCTTTGTGAGTTCAAGGCTAGCTTCATCTACAGAGCGAGTTCCAGGACAGCCAGGGCTACACAGAGAAAGAAACCTTGTCTCGAAACCACCCTCCCCCAAAAAAGAATAACCCAGAATAACACTTGGGAGGCAAAGGCAGGTGGATCGCCTAATTTTGAGGCCAGCCTGGTCTACAAAGAGATATTGTAAGATATTGTAAGAGATATACAAAGATAATTCCAGGATATCTAGGGCTACAGAGAGAAACCCTGCTTCAAAACAAACAAATAAACAAAACCAAAAATGAGGTGCTGGAGCGATGGTTCAGTGGCTAAGTGTACTAGTTGCTGCTTGAGAAGATGAGAGCTCTGACTCCAGAGCCTATTTTGGGTGACTCATAATCACCTGCAAGTCCAGTTGCAGGCCATCCAACATCTTTTCTGGACTTCATGGGTACCTTTGTACATGTGGCATATACTCACACAGACACCCAAGTTAAAAACAAAAATAAACAAAAACCCAGAATGAAAACTAGTAGGTGAAACTCAGTGTTAATTTTAATGAATTTTCTGTCAGTATGAGGTTGGCTAATCCCTGATAAGGAAAATGCAGGCAAGTTCCTGCAATGAGAGAGCCAGCTGAGATAGCAACCCCAGCGTTTTCACCTGCTTCCCACTGATGGTTTAAAAAGCACAGGCTGATTTTAGCCTTTTGGTGATAGGGAAGAACAAGGAAGTATGGGAAGGTGAGCCTTTATTATCAGTCATTTTTTATCATTTATTTATTACTCATGAGAGAAGAAGCATATGTGTTTACTACAGCTCACGTGTAGAGGTCAGAGGACAACTAGTGGGGGTTCTGGAAACTAGACTCAAGTCACCAGACTTAATGCTAAACACCTGACCTACTGGGTCACCTAGGAAGTTCAAGATGAGTCTCTAAATTGGGTCTTTTGAGCCTAAAGTCAGAGTTATTTCCTGCCACATTATACTGACTTCCTGGAGGCAGGTGACTTGCTAATTCTTCTACCTATGAGAGGCTACCCTTACAAATGAACTCAGCCCACAACTTTCCACCATGTTCTATGGTAAGTCCAAAGCCTTTCTGGCTCTGATGGCCACGGTGGACTGTGGAAGCAAGATGAAGAGTGGTTCGCGTATTTCCTCACTCTTGAAGGGGCTCCACATGGTTAGATAGAACTGGGACAAATTGCTGATTAACTAAAGTTGCAGTGAGAAAAAGGTGTGGGATTACCATTCAGCAATGCTCCTGTGGACTCGGGACACGGAGGTCTCGATGTCAATCGGGTGGTACCGTAATCCTCTCAGTTCCAGTGTCTCATCCAGTGCACCCACAACATACAAGGCATCATGACGTTCTGAAACAAAGAAGAGAAACATGCTTCAGACGCCCACAAAATACCATAAAGTGTCGGCCTTAAGAACACAGGGTTCGGGCTGGAGAGATGGCTCAGCGGTTAAGAGTATTGACTGCTCTTCCAGAGGACCCGGGTTCAATTCCCAGTACCCACATAGCAGCTCACAACTGTCTGAAAATCCAGTTCGGGGGAATCTGACACCTTCACACCAATGCACATAAAATAAAGTTAAATAAAACAAAAACAAAACAAAAAAAAAAAGAACACAGGGTTCGCCGCACACCTTAATCCCAGCAGATTGGGAGGCAGAGGCAGGCGGATCTCTGTGAGTTCAAGCCCAGCCTGGGCTACAAGAGCTAGGTTCTAGCACAGGCTCCAAAGCTACAGAGAAACCCTGTCTCGAAAAACCAACCAAACAACAACAAAGGCAGGGGTAGGCATGAAATCTGAGGAGCTGGGGATACCTATTAGCCCTAATCTAATCAAGGATTTAAAGAGAGCATCTAGAAATGTTGATGCCACGATTGAGTTTTGACAAATGAACAAGAATTAGCCAGATATGGCTGGGAGAGGGGAGGAGAAGAGGAGCCAGGATGTGGGCAGAAGACGACATTAGGGAATCCTCTGAAAGAGTGTTGCCAAAAAGCAGGTTTGACCCACTTCCAAAACAATTCCTAGGCCAAGCATGGTAAGGTAATGCACACCTTTAATCCCAGCACTCTAGAGGGAGAGGCAGGTGGAGCTCTGTGAGTTGGAGGCCAGTCATGGCTATGTAGTAAGACCATTAAAAAAAAAAAAAAAAAAAAGAACCAACTCGCTTTCAGTGATAAAGGATGTTTCTGTTTCTCCTGAACTCAATGGTGTGCCAGGGGAGAAGAGATGAGGGAAGAACTAGTTATCCCAGGCTTGCTCAGTGCCGGTGTCAGCCCTGAGAGAGTTCCGCTGTGCCTGGAGTTACAAGCTGCTCCAGCACCGTTCTAGGACGCTCCTGCCACAGTCTAGAGGCTTCTCTTCCAGACAGTCCTCAGAGGGCAAAGATTACTTCAAGGGAATGTGACTCCATTATGTGCTCAGGGGCACAAAGGGGGACTCTATACTCCAAAGGTGGGTGGAACAGCCTAGCTAGTGTTATGCAAACAAGGAAGCTGGGAAGAGAATAGGGGTGGAAGTTACCTCCAGTGGCTGCTGTGAGCTCTGTCCTGCGGACAAACCCAAGGTATCCTGTCCGGGCCCAGAGAGTCTGCGCAGCATCACCGAAGCTCAGGCGGGTGTTGAAATGATCAGCTTGAAGAGTCTCACTATCGTAGATGGTATAGTAGCCACTAGCTGTATGGGGGCTATTCACCCAGATCTACGAGAAGAGGAAAGATGATGACATCAGTTCAGTTCTCCTGGGACTTATTTTTTTAATTTTTTTAAAATTTTATATGCATTGGTGTTTTGCCACGGTGTCAGATCCCCAGGATCTAAACTGGAATAATAGACAGTTGTGAGCTGCCATGTGGGTGCCATGTGGGGAATTGAATCTGGATCCTCTGGAACAACAACCAGTGCTTTTTATTTTTTAAAGATTTATTTATTAATTATGTATAGTGTTCTGTCTGCCTGTATGCTGCAGGCCAGAAGAGGGCACCAGATCTCCTTACAGATGGTTTTGAGCCACAATGTGGTTGCTGGGAATTGAACTCAGGACTTCTGAAAGAACAGTCAGTGCTTTTAACCTCTGAACCATCTCTCCAGGCCCCAGATTTTTTTTTAATCTCATTTTCATATTAACAATGCAACCACAACAGTATGTACTCTCTGCCAGACTCCATTGGCCTGGTCTCCATCAGCTCTGAAACAGTCACATCATTGTTTTTCTCACTATACAGGGAGAAAGAAAAATTCTAAAAAAACGTCTGTAATCTAAATAACAAAACAAAACAAAAAACCAAAACCAAAACCCAAGATGAGCAGTGGTGGCGCATGTCTTTAATCCCAGCTCTCCGGAGGCTGAGGCAGGTGGATCTCTGTGAGTTCGAGGCCAGCCTGGTCTACAGAGCTAGTTGCAGGATAGGCTCCAAAGCTACAGAGAAACCCTGTCTTGAAAAAACAAAACAAGGGGGCTGGAGAGATGGCTCAGAGGTTAAGAGCACTGGCTATACTTCCAAAGGTCCTGAGTTCAATTCCCAGCAACCACATGGTGGCTCACAACCATCTGTAATAAAAAAAATGGTGCCCTCTTCTGGCCTGCAGTGACATATGCAGACAGACCACTGTATACTTAATAAATAAATAAAAAAAAAGAAAAAAGAAAAAACAAAACAACAACAACAAAATATATACACATGGCTCCTCTTGGTTCCAACCCTTCATAGGTGGGAACAGGTAGCATTTGGCTGGTTTGCTTTTAGGTAAGGGGATGGTAGTGAACAAACCTCAGACTATTTCTACCCAGTCTTGATTATCAGCCTCTTCCTTTCCTATCACAGCTTCCCAGAAAAAAATAGATATTCCCAATGGAGGGAATGGAGTTCATCCAGTCTAGTTCTGTTTGCTTGTAGTGTGTGGTTCCTAAAATCTTTAAAATTTTGGCTACTGATATCAGAGTGAACATGAGATTCACGCCTCCTTCCCCCAGGTGAGAGTCCTGACTTCAGAGTGAACATGAGATTCACACCTACCTCCCCCAGGTGAGAGTCTCCCACAGGTCCTTTGGTCTCAGGATTAACAATAACAACTTTTACTCCAGGTAAGATCTAAGAATCAAAGGAGAAATACAAATGCTCAGTTCAGTCAAAGCTCCCAGCTATGACTGTGGCTTCACTTATCGGCAAAAGCCTATCTAGCATGCCTGAGGACTGGCTTCAATCCCCAACCTCGCAAAATAACCAATGACCTCTAGGATATGAGCCTTTACCTCTAGGGACTAAAATGGCAGGAGCTGCCAATAATCAAGGTGCCCTGATGTGCTTTTCTGTTTGTCCCTGATCAATCTTCCTCATTTTGGTTGAGACCCAAGGACCAGTAAGTTCCATTCTCCAACTTAAGCAGACGCAGGCTACCATTTCTTCAGAGGATGAGAAACTTCTGCCCAGGGTCACAATAGTGAGACTGGTACCCTTCTGGGTAAATCCTTTCCAAAGTTAAAACAGCAGGGGAGCCCACCTGGAGACCACACCATAGTCAATGGGGGCTGCAGGCTGGGGAGCTGCAGTAGCGAGATCACAGAGAAGGACCTCGTGCCCTAGCATCTCGAGAGACGTCACACTTCTATCTTTAGGAGGGAAAAAAACCTAAGTGCTGATGAGTAAACAGCTCAGGCTTTCCAGAAGATTCATCTGGGGTCAGGACTGTGGCTCAGCAGTAAGCTGCTTGCTTAGTATGTACAAGGACCTATCTGGACAAAATGACAGGTGGGCTGGCCAGCCATTCTGGTCACCTGCCTCACCTTGTTGAAATTGTTAGCTTGGGTCTCTAAAGTCTGAGACTGGCTACCAGGGCTTAAATATCTAAAGCCTGGAGGAAGGGAATGAAGGCACAGTTCCCTGGAGCCTCAGCCTGCCCTCATGACACGGCATTCCTGAAGACTGTGCACCCAACTGCAGACATGGGGCAGTTAATGGCACAGCCCACACAAGCAGTTCACACAGCAGAATAACTAAAGTCGGCTTCCTCTGGGGTGACATCTGCTGGATAGATTAAGTAAGATCTCCTTTGATTCTATGCACTCTTAGCAAAAGAAAAAAAAAAAGATCTCCTTTGACTTTCTCTTCTGTCTGTGCCTCACAATTCCTAGGAGGAACCTTGAGAGGTTATCACAATCCTGTCCTCTGTCTGGACAGTGCAGGGCAGAGGGACAATGTGGGTGGGGGAGATGCTGAGGATAGGGATGAAGTGATGAGGACGGAGGGGTGGGATGAAGTGATGAAGACAGAGGGATGGGATGAAGTGATGAGGACGGAGGGGTGGGATGAAGTGATGAGGACGGAGGGGTGGGATGAAGTGATGAAGATGGAGGGGTGGGATGAAGTGATGAAGATGGAGGGATGGGATGAAGTGATGAAGATGGAGGGATGGGATGAAGTGATGAAGATGGAGGGGTGGGATGAAGTGATGAGGATGGAGGGGTGGGATGAAGTGATGAGGATGGAGGGGTGGGATGAAGTGAAGAAGGATGTTCCTTGCACAGGCACAACTGTTCTGCTCCCCCATAGTTGGCAACTCCTGACTTGCCTTTCAACTTTGATTTTATATAAAACCAACTTTTAGGTGCTGCTTATCTATGCACTTGTACACAATGAACACATTTCGCTGGTTTATCAGTAAGAATGGCAGGCCATGGGGTTTAAACAATAAGAAGATGAGTGCACATCTGTCTTCATGACAATGTATACTTAATGAAGCCATCCACTTAGATGAGACTGTGGAATTAACCTTAAACTTTCCCTCAAGCTTCAGCCTACCCTCCCCCAGCAGCTGGCAGAACAGAGTACCTTTCCAGACTCGGAGAGCAGGAGGCTCTGGGGGGCACCCCGTTCCACAAGTCGGACCCTGCAGAGAAACAGCAGTTAATGTATGCAGTCTTTCTAAAACTGGGTTCACCACTGTGGCTGCCTCCCCAAGGCCTCTAAGTGGCACCATCTGTTCCCAGCAGAGCAGAGCAGGGCTTGCTTACAGTCACTCTGCACTTTTTTGCTGTTGTTGGTTTTTTTTTTTTTTTTTTTTTTTGAGACAGGGTTTCTCTGTGTAACAGTCCTGCCTGGAACTAGCTCTGTAGACCAGGCTGGCCTCGAACTCACTGAGATCCACCTGCCTCTGCCTTCCGAGTATTAGGATTAAAGGTGTGCACCACCACTGCCCGGCTCACTTGCATTCTTGATGCTACAAGGCAGACAGATTTTGGTGAGGGTGTTAACAACATCCTGGCCCTATTTGCTAGATTTCAGTAGCAGCTCCCATTGTGATAGCCACAAGTGTTCCAGGCATGGTGAAGTCTTTGGAGAAGAGGGGCAAATCTCTCCAGTGCAAGAATGCTGCATAAGCATGAGGACATGAGTATCAGCCTCAGCATCACATAAGAAGCCAGGTGTGCTGGTCCCGTGCTCATGATCCCAGTGCTGGAAAGTGGAGACCAGTGTATCCATGGGACTAGCCAGCTTAGCAGGATTGGTGAACCACAGGTCTCAGAGAGAGAGCCTTGTCTCACAAAACAAGGTACATGATCCTTGAGGAAATGAGTAACAACACCTGGGGTTGTCTTCTGGCCTACACAGACACACAGACACACACACACACAGACACACACACACACACACCCACACACACAGACACACAGACACACACACACACAGACACACACACACACAGACACACACACACAGACACATACACACACACACACACACACACACACACACACACACACACACACACACACACACACACGCACACACCCGCACAC
>PVIU01005454.1:0-16344 GCA_004026605.1 Ondatra zibethicus | reverse complement strand
CGGATGCAGTGGTGTTTCAGGGACCCTGTTCTGCTGCGTTTATCCTGTCGCTCTCATCTTTATCTTTAAACTGCAGAGCAAAGACACTTTTTTTTTTTTTAAATGTAGACAGAGACTTTCTGTATAGCTCTGGCTGTCCTGGAACTCACTATATAGACCAGGCTGGCATGAAACTCTCAGAGATCTGCCTGCCTCTGATTAAAGGCATGCACCACCATGCCCAGTCCCACAAAAATATTTTTATATAGCTAGGAACAAAGATTACATTTTAATTACAGAACAAAGCAACAAGCCATGCATGGTCCACACACCTGTAATCATCTAGCAGAATGAGAGGCAGGAAGATGACTGTAAATCTGAGGTCATCTTAGGCTACCTAACAAACTGGCATTTCAAACCCTATCCCACCCCTTTGGGTGGAAACAAACAAACAAAAACGAAAAACCCACCAAATGCCAATGAAGCTTTCTTTTTTTTTTTCTTTTTTTTTTTTTCTTTTTTGGTTTTTTGAGACAGGGTTTCTCTGTGGTTTTGGAGCCTGTCCTGGAACTAGCTCTGTAGACCAGGCTGGTCTCGAACCCACAGAGATCTGCCTGCCTCTGCCTCCTGAGTGCTGGGATTAAAGGCATGCGCCACCACCTTCTGGCTCGAAGCTTTCTTTTTATATGAACAATTCTATCATTTATTAATAATATACATGAATCCTTTCCCTTCCTCCACCAGCCCTCAAAATCTAGACATGAAGAGGATGGGGTGCTGACCCTGAGGCTGAGCCCTTTGCTCACCATACCTGTCATGTCTCAGCGACTTCAGGTCTACATACACAGTGGTCGGATCAGGCCCTGAGGTTCCCTAAAGGAGAACAAACCAGCACATGTTTATTTAGAGCTGAATGAAGGGTCTCTGTATCATATCTCACAGATGCAAGGAGGTCCCTGAAACCTTTACTCTGGCAAAGCCAGAAGATGTCTCTGAAGCAATAGAACAATACCAAATGCAGGGGGCTTTCCTGCGCAGGTGCAGGGCTCAGAGTAGGGGCAAGAGAAGCCACCATGCCAAAACAGATGGGAGCAAGGGGCACAATGAGATTCTACAGGAAAGTATCGTGACACTTCCTGCAAGCCACTTGACCATGGTCACAGGAGACCTCCAAGTCTTGGCCATCTTCTTTCTCTCTTGTCCTTGCACTCACTGGTCTCAGGAGCCTCCAAGCAGCATAAAATCAGACTGTTCTAGACCCACCAAGAACAACAGGGCAAAAGAATAGATGCAGGTTTATTTTTAAAAGGCAAAATATGTAGAAGATAGGAAAAAAGAGGGCTACGCTATGCATTAGCTGGGCTTGGTGGCATACACCTTTAATCTGTACTCAAGAGGCAGAGACATGTAGAACTGGATCTCTAAGTTCAAGGCCAGCCTGGCCTACAAAGAGAGTTCCAGGGCAGCCAGGGCTACACAGAGAAACCCTGTCTCAGGAAAAAAAAAAATGAGGCCATATACTGTATATTAATTAATAAAATGCAAACAGGACTTAGAGAAGTTCCTGGAGCACTTCACACCAGTGGAAAGCATTACTCTGGAGCCTGCTGGCCTGCCCCACTAACAGCAAGGATGAGCTCACGGCATCACCTGTAAACATATTGCTACGTTCACTCTGGAGCCGAATGTGGTGCTGACAGCTCGAGGGGACAGACCGATGTCTTTAAATAGTTTGGAGAAGGACTGCTGCAGGGTGATTCGTGGTCGCTCCTCTGCGACCACCACACAGGTCCTGATGCAGGAGAGGTTGATCCCTCTGGTCTGGAAAAAACATGGTTAGGAAGATCCTTTTTTGCTCAGGAAAAGCCAAGAGCTACTTTCTCAGCCCAGAAATGGAGAAAGCAGCTTCAGAAAGGAAATGCTCAAACACCTTCCACAGTCAATCGCCCACGGGGACATCTGATGTGCTGTGTGTCTGCTGTGGTAGGGCCGGGGCTGGGTAGAAAAGTACTAGTCTAGGCCACACAGGACCCTGGGTTTCATTGCCCGAAACCCCAAACTCAGGTTTTTCTTTCTTTGGTAGTGTATTTCTGGTCCTGCCCACTTTCCCTCATGTTTCTCCTCATTTATTAGGACCTTGGGCACTAACTTTCTATCTCTTGTTTTAGTTCTTGGGGTCCTGTTTCTCTGTTAAAGAGAATTTAGTACTTGACTTCCTCACACATGGTCACTAGAAACACACATAAGCCCTTTTCTTTAGGAAGTACCCAACCTCCAGTATTCTGAGGTTTTCATTTTACTGGGAAGAAAAAAAAATCTATCGGAGGTGAGTTTCCCATACTATTATATAAAAAGAGCCCCACCCCTCCACAAAGAATAAAATTAGGCTTTGAAAGAATGCATTAAATTAAGGAAGGGTAAAGTTAAACTCTCTGATCTTTACAAAATAGCTTCAGTCATCTGGCTAGAAAGAAGACAAAGGGCAGATAGGCTTCTCTGTCTGCCACCCTCTGCTCCAGCATTATCAAGCCCTGGCTCAATCATGAAGCCTCTTAGGACATCACTTGCTGGGGCTGCTCCTCACCTTTAGCACCTCCACTTGGTTCCCCAGCCCTTTAGTGCAGAGCTCCATCACGGAGTAGGAGCAGAAAGTGTCCCTTATCTTGTACTGGTTGACGGTGGCGAGCCAGAGGAAAAGGTTGTTCTCCAGCTCCAGAGGAGGAATCAAGACAGACTGGTGACCCGAGTAGACACTGCAAAGAATAAGTGGAGAGCTGACATGCGCTCACTCTCTGCATCTTAGAGCACCAGCAGGGTAGAGGCAGCAGAGGGCCACATTAGGGACAAGGCTGACCATTCATCCTATTTCTGCATGACTCACAAGACATGTGACCACAAAAACAAAGTAGGCTACGGTAGGTGTGGCAACAAATTCACAGGATGAGCCAAGAGCATAGGATAAAGACAAACCACTCAAACTGAGAAAGTGGGGGTGGGGGTGCTTCACTAAGTGGGGAGCACTCCAGAATGAGTGTCTACAAGTGGGAAGGCAGAGGAAAAGCATGTAAGCAGAGAAGTATAGGGCGTGCATAACATTCCTAGAGCAGAGTGCAGGAGTGAGGCCAAAAAGGCTGAAGCAGTCGTGAAAGGTCTCACACGAAGTGCAGCTCTAAGTTGCTATAAAACCACCACGGCATAGGTTTTGGAGCTGCAGCCACTGGGAGATGGTTAGACGGAGTCTGGGCAAGGGATGGTGACAGATGAATCCCAACAGTGCAGCAGGAGAAAACGAAAGGAACGTGGAGTCGCCGGGAAGATCTACAGCCACGACGTCTAACCTCTAAACTCAGTATCACCAAGAGTCCAGCAACACCAGAATTGGGGTCTGGATCAATCCAGTTCAGAAGGCCTCATCAGCTTTTTCTTCCATGTACGATGGGTAATTTGCCAGGGTATAAAAATACAATAATCCCTCTAGCCCACAAGAGGAGACCTTGATCTCATGGTCAACCTTCCATTTCAGTCTCCTGCTAGACTCACAGGATCAAGCCATCATACCTCGTTCTGTTTTGTTTGTTTCTTTTCCTTTTTAAAGGAGACTTGTATTTATTTATTTTAGTTTTTCAGGACAGTTTCTCTGGGTAGCCCTGGCTGTCTTGGAACTAGCTCTTGTAGACTATGCTGGCCTCAAACTCACAGAGATCCACCTGCATCTGCCTCCTGGGTGCCAGGATTAAAGGTGTGTGCCACCGCTACCTGGCTATTTTTATTTTATGTGCATGAGTATTTTGCTTGAATGTACATAAGTGTATCATGTGTGTGTTGTGGGAGTCAGAAGCAGCAGCAGCTCTCTGGGAACCGGAGCCACAGAGTCTTTTATAAGAGTAGCAAGTGCTTTTAGCCACGGAGCCATCCTCCCCAGCCACTTCTTTTCCTTTTAGAGGTGTGGTCTTGTTATAAACCATGCTTGCCTTATGATTCTCCTGCCTTAGCCCCTAGGATTACAGGTAGACATTCTTGGTCTTGTTGAAATGTTCCAAGACCCAGAAGTGACTTTAAGGCATAGACGGGTAATAGGAACAACTGAACCAATGTGCATTACATATAACTGGCAGAGGAAGCTGAAGGTGACACCCACATTCTACTTTGGCCCCGTGGACAGCGATACCCCAATGAAGACAGGGACACAGAAGGAAGATGCTACAGGAGAGACAGGCACTTGGAAACATTCTTGGCATCTCTACAGGAAGTGAAAATTCAGGCCTTAGATATGGTTTTCTGGCAGAGCAGAGACTTGTCAGTTCTCAGGAAGTGATCTGGTCAAGGCAAACTGCTGCGTTCCAGCCATATGATGTCACTGCATCCCTCTATGCTCTTCCTGCCCAGCCTAGGGAACGTCTTGGTGTCACCACTGCATCCCACCATGCCCTTCTGCCCAGCCTAGGTCACGTCTTGGTGTCCTCACTGCATCCCACCATGCCCTCCTGCCCAGCCTAGGGCGCGTTCTGCTGTCAAATGTGAGACGTCACCTGGAAATCCTCCTTCTATTTGGCATGGCTTCTACAACTAGGATTACAGGATGGGACAGAAAGCAGGTGACAGAACAGTGCCATGTTATAGGAGGCAGAAAACTAGGTAAGGAGAATAAAAAAAGCAATCACATAAAACTAAACAAACATCATAAATACAAAAGGTGCTCATATTTCAGGAACAGCAGCATTTTACTAAAGTTAACTAAACCAAGAAAGCAAAAGGGAGGAGGAGATGGCCACAGCCCCAAACCCATGGACAGACTTCTCCATCCTACCTGCAGAGACACCAGAGTGCAAAGCCAAGTCCACAGTACGGGTCAAGACAGATGGCGATCTGTCGAGAGGAGTACAGCTCACACTGGAGTTTGATGGCTCTACAGAGAGCATTGACAGCAGAGTGGGACATCTGCAAAGGAAGGGACACACACGGGATGGAGCTGGCACCCCACAGGCACAGGAACTGCCCTGACCAGTTTTAGCCCCCAAACTCTCCATGTGACATATGGATTCCACTTCTTCCTAGCCTAAGTACAAACTAAGAAGCTGGGTTTCTACTCTGCAGCTGACACAGTCTCAGGGACCTGAACTGTTGGCTGCACACAGACTTTACCTACAGCTCTTACTATCTGTAGCATGTGTGCTCGGCCACAGCACTTCACAGTGCAAATCCTTTGAGATAACTTTCTCCAGAAGAGCCAGTGCTCAGATTTAAATATAGCCTGGACACTTGACCTCCACAGCAGAGGTCTGCTCACTGTGGTCTGGCATCTCACCAGCAGAGTGAGATCACTTTACCTTTACTCCTGTAAGCATGCCAGTTGTGGAAACACTAAAATCAAGATATGCCAACATCTCAGGAGTGGGTGGTTTATACAGCTGAGGTAACCGTTTCCTTGGCAAGTCATCTGCAATGCAAAGAAGAAAGCTGATGTAAAGCAGACATGTTGGAACACAGAAACCATTGCTCTTGAATTGCTTCTAAGATGTGTGAAGGTCTGAATTTCTTGTGTCTAACCCAGCAGTTCACTATTGTCATCCTCAAATGCAAGCAGGGGATATGATGCCACTAGGCAAAATTGCAACTGCAATGCCATAGCCAACAAACTCATTTGCAGATGTCTTGATGGTAACATCTTGGAAAAGGCAGAGTGCTGGTGTTCAATCCCAGAGGTTAACTATGTCACCAGCTCTGTGTCCCTGGGGTTACTTGACATCTCTTTTTCCTTTTCTTTAAAACAGATCTCCAAATACCTACCTTCATTGGGTTACTGGAAATTTAACTCACATGAACCACGTAAAAATTTTTTTTAAAGATTTGTTTATTTATTATGTATACAGTGTTCTGCCTGCATGTATTCCTGCAGGTCAGAAGAGGGCACCAGACCTCATTACAGATGGCTGTGAGCTACCAAGTGGTTGCTGGGAATTGAACTCAGGAAGAGCAGTCAGTGCTTTTAACCTGAGCCATCTCTCCAGCCTTAAAATTTTATATGTTTATTTATTTTATGTGTTTGTGTGTGAGCCTAAGTGTATGTAGGAGTAACATATGCATACAGGAGCCTCTTGAAGAAGTCGGAAGAGACAAGGATCCCACTGGAATAGGTGGCTGTGAGCTGCCATGTCAGTTGGGAACTGAACCTGGGACCTCTGCAAGAGCAGCTAGTACTCTAACCTCTGAGCCATCTAACTCACTTTAAAATAACAATTGTGTATATACTTAAGATGCACTAATTATTGTTATGATTTTTCCCATTAAAGCATATCACTTATAGATTAGTGTGTCACATTAATCACGCACGGTGTGATAGTGTTGACTATTAACCTGACAGGATCTGGAATCACCTGGAGACAGCCTCTAGGCACATACATGAGGGCATTATTTGTATCAGGTTAGCCTTGGCCTCAAACTCACAGAGTTCTGCCAGTCTCTGCATCCCAAGTGCTGTGATTAAAGGTATGTGTGGCTACCGCTGCTGGGCATAGGATATTCTTGATTAGGGTAACTGAGTTTGGATATGGTGCCTATTGGAGAATGGCACCGTATGTGAGTTTGGTTCCTGAACCACATTAAAAGGAAAAGGCTAGCCACAGGCCATCATTCGTTGCTCTCCTCCTCCTGACTGCATAGTCGATGTGACCAGCTGCTGCTCCAAGCCCCTGCTGCCTGAACTCCCCACCACGACACACTGCACCTTGAGCTGTGAGCAGATCCACCCTTTTATTCCTTACGCTGCTTCTGCATAATATTTTACCACAGCTACTTAAAAAGTTAGACGGCTCCCTCTTCTAGAATTTGGAATTCTTTTCTTCCACTCATTTAAAACACCTCTTCCTGTGCTGGGGACATAGAACAATTGCCTGACATGCACAGAGCCCCGAGCAGGGCTCACTTCCGGGACTCCAGAAAACTAGATATGGTGGGATAGTTTGCCCTTATCCCAGATTTTCAAGTCAAAACCAAGAATATCAAGATGTCTCTAGTTCAACCATGCCCCTTTGTGGTCTTTTGATTTCTGGATTAAGAAACAATTGTGAATTTTAAATCTCCATGTCACTGGGTGGCTATCTCTGGTTATGTGTTACCACTATGGCCCCACACTACAGCTATATATTTTATCAAGCTCTACGTGCCTCATTTTATACTTTTGTCCAACCTAGAGAGGATTCTCAAGAGCAGCAGGAGTATTTAAGCCCTGTCTAAGTGCAGAACCCCGCTCTTCCTGTTCCGCCAGTCCTCCAGATATTCCCATATCTGAATCTGATTGAATATCACCTAAAATTCATGTACAATCTTTTTTTTTTTCCATTTTTCAAGACAGAGTTTCTCTGTATAACAGCCCTGGCTATCCTGGAACTCACTTGCTGGCCTCAAACTCACAGAAATCCTCCTGCCTCTGCCTCCCAAGTGCTTGGGTTAAAGGCATTTGCCACCACTGCCCAATTAAATAAAGTCCTGTCACCCTCCCCCTCCCCAAGACAGGGTTTCTGTTGTGTAATAGTCCTGGTTGTCCTGGAACTAGTTCTTGTAGACCAGGCTGGCCTTGAACTCACAGATATCCGCCTGCCACTGCCTCCGGAGTGCTGGGATTAAAGGTGTGTGCCACCACTGCCTGGCTAACTTTCTGGTTTTCATATGGTATCACATTGGATAATTTGATATTTTTGGGTACAGCAACAGTATTTTAGAATGGGGTTACATAGCAATTTATGAAGCTCAAGATAGAGCCCAGGTCTTCTAACTTCTAGTCCACTATTGTTTAAATTACAACACATCTACAAGTCAAGGGTCAGACTGTCTTAATAGTGTGTGTGTGTGTTTGTATACATGTGTAGGTGTGTGTGTATGTGTCTATGTGCCACTGGAGGCCAGAGGTCAACCTTGGGTGTCATTTCTCAGGAGTCATCCCCCTTGTTTTTTCTGAGATAGGATCTCTCTCTCTCACTAGGACTGGGGCTTCCCATTTAGGCTGGCCAGCAAGCTCTAGGGACCTGTCTCCAGACCTCTGTTTATGTCATTCCTGGAGATCAAAGGGAGCTCCTCACTCTTCCACAGCTACCAACTGAACTACTTCTCCAGCCCATCTCATGTATCTGGCGATAAAATATAACCAGATACAGATACCTTCGGAGGATGCCAACACATTGCCGAAACACCATTTGCCTTACTCCCCCCCCCTCCAAAGACAGGGTCTTATGCTGTGCCAAGGCCTGGGCTTGAATTAATCCTCCTGCCTCAGTCTCTATAGAGTCCTGAGAGTATAGATATAGCAATCACATGCAGCAAGATACTTATGGGCTGGTTCTTGGACGTGGCTTTACTGTGTCCAGTATGTTGATAGTACACACGGGGTATCTGGCTTTGCTCCGTGTCAGCAGACAATGAAGGTGTCATAACACTAAAGCTGTGCAATTGTGTGAGACTCTAGGAAACCTCTGGTAGTGAATGGTAACAGCTCTGGACAACGCCTTTCACCTGTATCAATGATGGTTGGCCAGGTTTTCACATCCACAGCTGCTGCTGCCTCTCGAGACTTCAGCAACCTCATCAGAGTCTGAGTGGTGAGAATACACGCTGCTTTGCTAACCTAGAAACAAAGGGACAGCAGTAAATATCAGAAGGCTTAGCGCTGGCCGCTGATGGAAGTAGCTTGCTCACCATACCAGCCAGGGTTGTGCTTTTATTTCTCAAAATGTGTCATGCTTAACTCTCCCAGGCATTTTTAACAGGGGCTGCTGCCTACAACGGTCATACTCTCAGGAAGGACCCTGCAATCCTAATCTTCTTAAAGACCTAATAAACAAAGACATGGGACTTTGTAGTGCTTAGGGAATGGGAAGAGATAGTGGGCATATCCAGAATTGGTGTGTGCAATCCAGACTTATGGTGCACACCAATCTGGCCATGGATCCAGACCGAAGTGCCCACACTAATGGGCTCTGTTCAGCTATGCAGGGAAGGGCAAAATGACCTACTTTCATTTCACAAAGTGCATCAACAGAGAGAAACTCCCAGCGCTTCCCCAGGCCTCTCTGTACGAGCTAACAAGGACATTTTTGCTGAATTAAAATGTAATGAAATCATCTGTGATGAGCGTGGCTTTATGCTGTGGCTGAAGCTGACACAGCAGCAGCTCTTGGAGGAACAAATGTTGCATCAATTGGAAGTGTGCTGTAGCCTGTCAGTGCACTGGCCCAGGCTGCCTTCTGTTCAAGGTCTCAGAATATGACATTATAGAGATTTATTCAATTCTCATATATTGTAAAATTTTCTATCAACCACAGGACAAAATTCAGGGCATTTTGTTTGTTCTGGTGTTGCTAAGGCTTAACAAGCTCTCAGCCACTGAGCCATACCCCAGCCCTGCACAGCTTTTTAAAAGTTCCATCTTTATTTTTTCTTGAAACTCCATATGCAAATGCACTGTCTTGATTATGTTCACCTCACCATCTCCCCCAAGTCCCTTTGTCCAATCTCCCTCCCAATTTCATGCCCTTTCTATAATTTCTAATTAATTAATTATTTTTTCCCCAAGACAGGGTTTCTCTGTAGCTTTTGGAGCCTATCCTGGAACTAGCTCTTGTAGACCAGGCTAGCCTTGAACTCACAGAGATCCACCTGCCTCTGCCTCCCGAGTGCTGGGATTAAAGGCACACACCATCACACCAAGCTGGGAGAGTTCTTAGGAGAAAAACGTGACAACTTGGCACTACAGAACAGGAAGTTATCGGGGTTCTTAGCTGTCTGAATGTGATTCTATGAAACGGGGCAGACACAGAACAGAAGGAACTTACGTCAACGATCATGCGCACCGTGGGCAATGTGGCAGTAAGGTTCTGAGCATGGGGGGGGCGCACAGTCACAGGTACACACCCTGCATACAGGCAGCCATAGAATGCAGCGATTAACTCGATACCTGAAAGACAGAGGGCACTGTCAGGGGAGTCACACAGCTGCTGCTATCGCAAGAAACTGAACGGAGTCTCCAGTCATGTGACAGGTGGGTGGGCTAGTTATTCATCTGGTGTTGAGTTTGTTTTGTTTTTGTTTTTTCGAGACAGGGTTTCTTTGTGTAACAGTCCTGGATGTTCTAGAACCCTCTCTGTAGATTAGTCTGGCCTTGAATTCACAAAGATCCACCTGTCTCTGCCTCACAAGTAGTGGGATTAAAGGTCACCACCACTCAGCTTCATTTGGTGTTGACACAGTCTCTCAAGCACTGAAATTATAGGCGAGCGGTTAGGCAGTGGTGGCACACGCCTTTAATCCCAGCACTCGGGAGGCAGAGGCAGGCGGATCTCTGTGAGTTCGAGACCAGCCTGGTCTACAGAGCTAGTTCCAGGACTGGCTCCAAATCTACAGAGAAACCCTGTCTTGAAAAACAAACAAACAAAAAAAGTTAAAATTACAGGCGAGCATCACCATACCTGGCTCATGGTCATTATTTGACCACAATTCAAACAAAACCCTGACAGAATAAATTCCAATAATTAAGAATAGTAAGTCTGGCATTGCTGGGCGGTGGTGGCGCACACCTTTAATCCCAGCACTCCTGGAGATAGAGGTAGATGGATCTCTGTGAGTTCAAAGCCAGCCTGGTCTACAGAGTGAGTTTCAGGACAGTCAGAAATACAGAGGAACCCTATCAAAAAACTAAAAAGTCTGGCATGGTGGCTCACACTTGGTATTTGAGAGGTTGAGGCAGGCATATTGCCAAGGGTTCAAGATTAGCCTGGACTACATAGTGATAGTTAAAGGCCAGTCTTACCATCTTTAAAACAACAACAACAATAACACAACAACAAATAAATAAAAAAAGGAAGCATATGAAGCAATTTAAAATATATAAAGAGGCCCAGGAAACAAGGAAGGAATATATATACACAAATATATTTGGGTGGTCCAGCAATCGAACCCAGAGCATTGCACAGGGCTAGCAAGTGTCATGCCTCTAAGCTACATCCTCAAGCTGAGACGTGAGCTCTTAGAAGATGTTTATTTTCTATTACTTAGGAAAAATGACTGCAGAAATCAAGGGTTTTAACTAAGGAAATAAGGTCAGGGAGGAACTGTCAAGCTTTCCTTGCACAAAGGCTGTTGCAGGAAAAGCAACTGGATTTCTTAGACACTGCGGGTCAAGGAGTGCAGCTTGGGGGCCTCAGGAAGTGCTGGGGACCTGCCACCTCATTACTGACAGATGGAAGAGAACTCCATGCACACACAGGACACACCCTCCTAGAGCACACGGTCCTAGGCATTCTTAGTCTTCACACAAAGGAACAGCATAGAAAGTGGAGGAGAAGGGAGAAAAGACCAGGAAATGGTGAAATGGAGCACTGGGGACAGAGTACCAACGAAGCCTAGGAGTACCAGTGAGGGGACAGAAGGGACACAGAAGGGGAATGCAAATATCTTTGTTTTTCTTGTGTCTATCTTTCTTTTTTTTTAAATTTATTTATTATGTATATAGTGTTCTGGGCACCAGATCTCATTACAGATGGGTGTGAGTCATCATGTGGAACAGTAGTCAGTTTCTCTTAACCTCTGAGCCGTCTCTCCAGCCCGTCTTTCAATTCAAATATTTCACGTAGGGCCAGAGAAAGGCGGGTCTCTGTGAGTTCAAGGCCAGCGTGGTCTACAGTTCCAGGAGACTCCAAAGCTACACAGAGAGACCCAGTCTCCAAACAAACTCCACCCCCCAAAAAAATTTTTCCTTTAGAATTCTGACTATTAGGCTAGTGAGAAGGCTCAGCAGGCAAGAGCACATGCTATGTACACCTCTGTCCTGAGGTGACACCAGTGTGTGCACATGCAGGTAGACGTCAGAGACTGGAGCTGTCTATCTTCCTCCACTGTGCTCTACCTTTTCAACATTTTTATGTGTGCATGTGGGGGGGGGGGATCTGTTTGTGTGTGCGTGTGTGTTGGGGAGATCTGTTTGTGTATGCGTGTGTGTTGGGGAGATCTGTTTGTGTATGCGTGTGTGTTGGGGAGATCTGTTTGTGTATGTGTGTGTGTTGGGGAGAGCTGTTTGTGTATGCGTGTGTGTTGGGGAGATCTGTTTGTGTTGAATGCTCTGAGACGATCAACAGAGTCCGACCTCCGTTCGGAGGAGCAGAGTCCACATTCAGCTGGCTGAGATGGACCAAAGAGTTTCCTGGAAGACTCGGAGGGAGATGGAAGGACACATGAGGGTGGAACAGGAGTGGGAAGTGGAGAGGAGGAAAACAGTGTTTCAGTTGTTCTGTAGATCTCTCGTTTATTCCCTAATATTCACCCCCAAGTTTTTTTTTTAATAAAACGATAAAAAGAATCACAATATCTGGCATTCCATGTTGCACCATATGTAGCAGGCTTTCTTGGACTGCCAGCCCCCAAATCATGACACAGAGACTTATTATTAATTATGAAAACTCAGCCTTAGCTTAGGCTTGTTTCTAACTAGCTCTTATAAGTTAAATTAACCCATTTCTACTAATCTACGTGCTGCCATGTGGCTCGTGACTTTTACTTTCCTCTCTGTGTTCTCGTGTCTCTCCCACACTTCAATTCGCCTTCTCTTCTTCTCTCTGCCCAGAAGTCCTGCCTATTCTCTCCTGTCTAGCTATCGGCCATTCAGCTATTTCTTTCTTTCTTTCCTTCCTTCCTTCTTTTTTAATTTTTTGAGACAGGGTTTCTCTGTGTAGCTTTGGAGCCTGTCCTGGAACTAGCTCTTGTAGACCAGGCTGGCCTCGAACTCACAGAGATCCGCCTGCCTCTGCCTCCCGAGTGCTGAGATTAAAGGTGTGTACCATGACCGACCAACAATTCAGCTATTTATTTATTTATTTATTTATTTATTTATTTGGTTTTTTGAGACAGGGTTTCTCTGTAGCTTTGGAGCCTGTCCTGGAACTAGCTCTTGTAGACCAGGCTGGCCTCGAACTCACAGAGATCTGCCTGCCTCTGCCTCCCGAGTGCTGGGATTAAAGGCATGCACCACCACCGCCCGGCTATTCAGCTATTTATTAAACCAATCAGAAGGTGTCTTGGAAAAGACACATCTTCACAGTGTACAAAATGATTATTCCACAACACGTGTGTCTATGTCTAAGTATGTACTTGTGCATGTGTGTCTGTGTCTAAGCATGTACCTGTACATGTGTGTCTGTGTCTAATCATGTTCCTGTGCATGTCTGTGTCTAAGCATGTACCTGTGTATGTGTATGTTTGTGTCTAAAGCATGTATCTGTTTATTTGGATGTCTGTGTCTAAGCATGTACCTGTGTATGTGGATGTCTATGTCTAAGCATGCACTTATGTGTGTGGATGTCTGCAGAAGCCAGAACAGAGCATTGAACCTGGAGTTACGGGTGGTTGTGAGGCACTAAGTTGGGAACTGACTCTGGGCCCCTGGAAAAGTAGCAAGAACTCAACTGATGATCCATCTCCATCTCTCTGGCCTCTTTACCTTCTATTTTGAGATACATTCTTTCACTGGACCTGGAACTCACCAATTTGCCTAGACGAGATGGTCACGGAGCCTGAGGGACCCACCTGTCTCTGCCTCTGCAAGGTTAGGACTACTGGTGCCTACCACCATGCCAGGATTTTTTTTTTTTAATATAAACTTACTTATTTAGTATATGTGTGTATGTGTGATATGTATGTGTACATGTGAAGGTCAGAGGCCAACTTTGGGAGTTGTTTCTCTCCTACTACCTTGAGTTCCTGGGATCAACATTAGGTCATCAGGCATGACAAGCACTTTTACCCACTAAGCTCTTTCCCTGACCCAAGCCTCGCTTTGGATGTGGATGCTGGGGCTCTAAACCCAGGGCCTTAACTTAACCTTCTGAGCTTTCTCCTTGGCGTCTACTTGTTTTGTTTCTGAGACAGACTCACTGTGTTGCTGAGGCTGGCCATGGACTCCTGATCCTTTCGCCTCTCCTTCCCAAGGATGGGATTATGAGGTGTGTGCTTCCTTGCCTGGCTATTTGCTGTTGTTGTTGTTTTTTTCAAATTTATTTATTTTTATTTTATGGTGCATTGGTGTTTTGCCTGCATGTTTTGATCTTGGAGTTACAGACAGTTGTGAGCTGCCATGTGAGTGCTGGGAATTGAGCCCAAGTCCTCTGGAGGAACAGTCGCTGCTCTTAACTGCTGAGCCATCTCTCCAGCCCCCTGTTGTTGTTTGTTTTGAGACAGGTCTCACCACGTAGTTCTGGCTGGCCTGGAACTCATCATATAAACCCACAGAGGTCTACCTACTCCAGCCTCCTGAGGGCTAGGACTAAAGGTGTGTGTTACCAATGTTGGCTACTTGTAAGTCTTATTAACCAGCTCAGGCTAGATATGTCTATAACTTGTTATGTAACTCTAATTCCCCTGCTACCGCCTGAGGCCTGGAATTACAGCAGTGTGCTACCACATGTGGCCTGAGGACATTGTATGAAGCAGGCACTGATGGAAACAGAGGGACTGCAAACTAGACATTCTCAGCAGAGCCGTCACACTGCTCAGTTCTGGGGATGCAGCCTGGGTCACATCTTAGCAAGTGCACATGCAGAGCTGTGGCGGTGCAGAGCACCAGGCCTCTGTGGTAGCAGACAGTGGTCCTGAGTTCCCATCCTCTCCTCTCCTGGTATGTGTCATCTCAGAACAGTTCAGAGTCCAGTTTACCAATCCAACACTTACCAGGTGGATAGAGCAATACCACATTGTCCCCTGCATTTAGATGTCCCTTGTCACCAAGTACTGATGCAATCCTCTCAGCTCGCTTATGAAGCTGAAGGCAGGTGGCTGTGCACACAGTAGTTCCCTTTCAAGAGAAGAAGAATAAATGGGTTGACGTTCAATACAGAAACAAGCACAGTCAAGCAGACATTACACTCCACAGGCTTGGCCTCTGGAACATCACCTTAGGCCAAGTATTCACTTGAGAAAACTTCCCTGGTAACAAAAGACAGGTATGGTATTTCTTTTTCTCTCCCAGTGTCCCAGGTACTCAGGGTATGTTAGCATTGACTTAAACCAAACATATTTATAGTCTTTCTTTCTTAATGTTTTCTTACTTTCTTAATACACATGAATTATTCTATTCACATGTTTGCTTGTGTTGAGACAGTATCTCTTGTAACCTATATACGTAGTTTGAGGATGATGAGTTTAACTCCAGTGCTGCGATTATAGGCATGCATCGCCATGTCCAGTTAGGTGGTAATGGGGATTGAACCCAGGGCCTTGTCCATGCCATATAAACTCTCCCCAGTCCTGTGAGTGTAATACCTTGGCATTTAACAGCATGAAGAGTACATGGTCAGGAGTTGCCTGGGCTCTCCACTGCAAAATCTCTGCCAGGAACTGGTGCTAAAATTACAAAGCAGAGAGAAGGACTTGAGGTAGGCAAGTTTCAAAGACTCATGGAATGAACCCAGATCTGTGTTCTGTTCTGAGCTCACTGGTAGACACTTGACATGTCTGGAACTTACCTTCCTCACAAGATCATTCTCTTCAATTTGCCCCAGGTCCCTTCCTGCAGCTTGTGCTATGCGTTTACCTGCAACCAGATTCCCAACCATCACAGAAGCAGGGCCGACACCTGTGAACAGAAGTAGACACCAAGCCTGTGAAGACTCAAGTTACACACTTCCAAACGTTTCTGGACTGACCCAAACTGGTTCAGAAGTTCATTCAGCAATGTCAGGGATTATGTGGTCTTTCAGACATGGGATGAAGAGCTTGTACTCCAGTGAAAAAGGCAACCAAAAAGTATACATGCTGTGAACAAAGTTAGGAAGTGCTGGAGACAAATAAAACAGACACAGGAGACTCAAGGTGAGGGAACAATGGGCACAGGTGGCTACTGAGCTTGGTTCTATGGGTACAATTGTACTCCAGAGTCCATAGTTCTACTGGTTCCTACAAGCAGCTTTATTTGCTCTGACCAACACAACCCTAAAACAGAGTGCTTACAGTAACTGATATCTGGTCTGCAAGAAACTGATACCTATCAGGATGTGGCCCGAGATCATTAGAAATCTGAATGGTACTGGGCCAGCTAGATGGCTTAGTGGGTAAAGGTGTTTGCCACCAAGTCTGATGGGAGTTCCATCTCTAGAACCATGTGGTGGAAGAAGAGAGCCAAGGCCTGCATCGTGTCCTTTGACTTCCACATGTGTGCCATAATGCATGTGCACATACTCTACACACACATAACGCATGTGCACATACTCTACACACACATAACGCATGTGCACATACTCTACACACACATAACGCATGTGCACATACTCTACACACACATAACGCATGTGCACATACTCTACACACACATAACGCATGTGCACATACTCT
>PVIU01005453.1:0-113367 GCA_004026605.1 Ondatra zibethicus | reverse complement strand
TTGGGGATTAAACCCGTACGTAGCTTTTTGATTGCTCAACAAGTGCTCTGTCATTGAGTTACAGCCCCAATTCTTTTCTTTTAATTGTAAGACGGCTCTAAGTGACTTTCCCAGTCTGACCTTGAACTCAAGATCGGCCTGCCTCACTCTCCCAGATAGCTATGATTACAGAGCTAGGCCACCAGGCCTGGCTTTTTTTCTCATCTGCAAGTCAAAAGCTTATTAAAAACAGAACACTTCAGACTGTGATTCCGCCCCTGTATACCTTCTCACTATATTTTCCTTTTTTCTTTGGCTTCCTAAAATAATACCGCAGAGACATTAAAGTAGATGCTGACACACATGTATATATTTATTGACAAAGAAGGCCACAACATACATTTTGGTGAAAAAATACAGCATATAGAGCAACACTTCTATTTGATCACGTTTGTCTATACACATATCTATCTAGGAACATAGGTATAGAGAAATATTTAGCAGGATAGTCACCAAAGGGCTGACAATTGTTACACAGGTTAGAGAGTTCTGGGTAATTTTTACTTTGTTAAATAGCTTTCTTTCTTACTTGAAGATTGAACAGAGGGCAATACCACTTTCACAAAGAGAATAAGTTCACCAAGGGGATGGGTGCACAGAAAAAGCAGATTCAGGCAGTGGGGAAAGGGAACACGGCCATACATAGATCAGGCCATTTCTCTCTACTGTCCTGGTGTTGAAGATCCTTTCTCCACCCCCAAAAGAAAGCCACTTTGTGTATTCCTTCATGCATTTAGAAGTCTGTCCCCCCAACTTTTCCATCACTGAACTCTGAATACAGGTAAGGGTTAATTCGAGGCTGGAGGAGAGCATCTTACTGTGGTTCACAGAAGATAAGGGGTTCTAAAATGGCCTCTCTTGCCCTCTCTTCCTCCGTGTGTGTCAGCTCCTGCAGGGTGATGATCAGATTCTCAAAAACCTGGGCTTTGTCGGTCTCATTGTCACACATTTCTTTGGAGTGGCCCTCCTCACCACAATGGGAGCAGTGAACTGCGTGTTTTCGCTTCCTGGTTCTACGCAGCTCCACAAAACTATTGTTCTTACGCCCAGAACCACTGCTGGTGGAAGGAGACTGAATCTCAGAAATATGGGGGGACTCAATGACCAGCACTTGGTCCTCGGATATAGCCCTGCCTAGGAAGGAAGGGGCACTTGAGGATGGCAGTGGTGGGTCCTCGGGCTCCACCAAGATCACATCCTCATCTGACTCATCCGGAGAGTCATCTATCTCTATCACGTTGCAGTCAGTACTGCTGATCATTATTGGTGGGGGGCCCTGAAATGCCACTGGACTGAGTGCCCTCTCCATCATTGACTCAGATCTTCTGGGCCGCTTCTGTTTAATAAAAGTGTCGTCCCAATCTTCCTCCTCCCTTATCATCCTGATTAGCTCCAGGAAATCGGGAAGGCGCTCTGGCTCATTTGCATACATCCTGAGAAGCCCCTTGAGCCTGAATCGAAGGTCTCTACTGAGCTCAGCCCCTACCAGGAGCTGGTGCAGGCGTGCCTTGTTTGCCTCTGTCTCAGCAAAGACCCCTGCCTGGATAGCATTCTGTAACTGCACCTCCAAACGGATCACATACAGGGATGGTTTCTCTCCAGGTGTCTGAACCGTGTTAAAAAATTTACCATGGGCTGTCACACTGCTCTCAGACTCCCCAAAGACCAGTTTCATTGCCCGCAAAAAATCTGCCACATTTAGGTTGGGATTGGCAGCGTGGAGCAAACGCATGACCTCCCGGGCAGGGCCCCTAAGGGTTCTCATTAGGCGCCTGACCTTTTCCTCCTCAGGCATATGCCAATCAGGCAGGGCCCCAGTGACTTGGCTCAGCCAGTTTTCAAAGGTTTCTTCCCCCTGGGCTAGCTCTGCCCTCCCAGAGAACAACCTCATGTTTCTCTCTGCCATGCTGGCCATTAACGGACCGAGACTCCTGCCCAGGGACCTCAGCATGGAATGAGCCCAAGGGGGCAAGGGTGGGTTCTGCCCCCGGCTGTTACCCATACGTGCAAGGATGCTAGCCATGCCTGACAACAGCGATAGGATATCTTAATACGTGATGCACAGGGCGTTTTAGAAAATCAGCTTTATCTTCAGTCACGCAGCAGTCTCCAATCTCAGTAGGGGCTGCAAGAAATAAAATGGGAGGGGGATTAATAAAGGAACAGGCTACAGCTGTAATTATTGTACCTCAATAGCCATTATATCTCTTCACTGTCCTTAAAATACTGGGGAGGAGACCAGTTGCAGCCCCCTGGAGCTACCTGATTTTTCTGTACTAACGGAGTGCTTTTTACAGTCACGTCATCCGTACCCTCCTGCCAGTCCTGGGAGAGGGAGGGCAACTGTTGCTTCGACTCTAGATTTAAGTGTGTGGAACTGAGGTCGGGTTCTCAAAATAAAGCATGGTGGTCACAAATTCACAGGGGTTAAAAGGAGATCTCATGATCTCTGATCTTAACCACACTGCCCCTCTCAAAGCTCCCAGACCATTACCCCCACCATCCACCCCGTGATTTCTCAGATGCTTACACTAGCTAGGAAACTGGAGTGAGTCTGTATTTCCAGCCTCTGCAACCTGTGTCCTCCTGTGAGAAAGCTGGCCTCCAGGGTACTGTAGATCTCGGTCCACAGGGGGTCACAGATCCTGGAGCTCAGGATGTCAAGACTGCGCCACATCAGAGAAGGGAAGTGTCAGAAACAGACTCCATCGTCATCGTCATCTTGATGCACCCTCCCCCCCTCTTCTCCCGCCCCCTTCTGCTGTCACCAGGCAGAAAATTCCCTCTCCCACCTTCTGAATACAATCTAAAACGATAACCCCCCAGGCACGCATTGTACCCCAAGACACCATCAGCCTACCCAGCTCTAACAATCAGCTGCACCGAATTCAAGTTCAGATTTCCGCTTTGATGAGCTGCTACTGAGAAAGGGAACATGAATTGGACACACCCACCCCCACAGTGCCCAGGGAAATTAGAGAAGATGCATAGGGGGTTCGAGGCAAACATAATTCCTTTTCCCTCATCTTCCAGGTGGCCTCTTCCCTCAACCCCTTCCCTAGTCAGGCAAATCCTACCAAGTGTCATCTTCCAGGTGTCTCCCAAAGCACTTAGGCTATGCAAATGCTCCTTCTCCAGCTTCGCAATTGCTGATTCTCCAAGGCAGGAGCCACCTAGGACCCGCGGGCTTCCCCGCCCCCCTTTTCTCCCCCCTCCTTACCAAGGAATCGCGTTCCCCCCCCCCCGTTTTTTTTTTAACCTGCGATCCGCTGCTGGCCAGCAGCTGTTGCAACGTCTTCAGCTACGGAATCGGCCTTTCAGTCGGTTACCCTGCAAGAGAAAAGGGCTGGCGCTTCCTGAGCCGCTAGGCGACCCGAAGCTACCAGAAAGAGCTGCTTCACCCAGTCACCAACCCAGAGGTAACCGGATTCAAGTAGCGCAGTTCCCAGGTCCGCTGCAGTGCTTTTATCAGCTGCCTACTGACACAAAAGAGTGTGACGAGTGGGCCAACAGAGCCAATCAGTGGAGTGTGGGGGCGGTTCCTAGCCCAAGGGTCGGGCTGGTGGGGCGGAGCGGGGTGGGGGAAGCTGGGAGGGAAGAAGGGGGAAAAGATGCAACAGGCCTTGGCAGCCAGTGCTGCCAGGCTAGTCTAGAGAGCCAATTTGCATTGTACCCCAGAGTTTGTGACTCCCTCCACCCTTGCCTTCTAGCTCTTCCTTTTTCCCTTGGCTCAGTATTGTGTCTTGAGGCCAGATGTGTATTTATGACAAGGTAGAACCCAAATCAGGTAAACAGTAAAAAGGAGTTGGTATGAGGCTCCTTTGCTGGCTGTCTCAGAATTGTTTGGGGAGTTGTATAGGGTGACGTACATCTGTAGTCCAGCTCTCTAGGGAGGGAGGGGCAAATGGGTCAGAAATTCGAGGTCAGTCTGAGCTACATAAGACCCTGTTGAAAGAGCTATTTTGAAGCTACCTGTGGTGGTCAGTGCTTGCAATCGCTGCACTTGGGGGGGGGCTAGGAGGATCAGGAATTTAGGACCTGCTTTAGCTACATAGGGAGTTCAAGACCAGCCTGCGATGTACATGAGATCCCGGTTCAATGTATATGGGAAACAAAACAAAACATTTTTTGGATCTTGATAAGAACACAGGCAGATTCTTGGATCCAGTCTCTGGGGATTCTGGTTTACTTTGGAGCTTAGGGCATGCTTTTGTGTTTTATAATTTTAATGGATGATGTAGCTGATTCTAAGGTTTAAATTATCAGAAGGGCCCAGCTCTCCCTAAGGGCACGTGGTTAGGGTTAGTTATCGTTTTATTTTTATTTTGTTTGTTTGCTTTGTCGTTATTGTTGTTTTGAGACAGGGTCTTCCTTCATACTATATCCCAGGCTGGGCTGCAACTTCCATCATAGCCCAGGCTGAACTGAAGCTAGGGACAATCCTCCTATCTCAGCCTCCCAATTATCACTATTACAGGCATGGACCACGATGTCCAGCTTAGACATTGTTGGATATTACTACAGAAATGTTAATTTCTTTGATCTGTATCATAAACATCCTTTAAAGTTTGCTTGGTGTTGCTTGTGTGGATGAGCAAACTGCTGGAAGTAAGCTATCAGTTCCCTGACAATTGTCAGATCCTTCTCTTCTACCTGTCTGCCTTAAAGAGGGAGCTCTCAGCCAGTTGGTCCCTTTGGCAACAGCCAGACTACACCCAAGGCAGTTCATCTACTTTGAACAGCCATGTCCCTCCGTGGAAACCCTACTCCAGTTGCAAGGACGCTGCAGCCATACGTACCTCGGGGGAAACTCACTACTCCTGCTCTCTAACCACAACTTCTCCAGACACAGCTTGCAGGGATTTGGACTGTTGCATTCCTTCTCCGAGCAAGAATACTTCACCCCGCAGTTGTTTAACTCAGGGGTGGGGGTGGAAATACCCTGTGATTGGTATACTACAAAGTGTTTAATAGTTTCCTAAACAGATCCTGCGGTCATTGGCTATGTAAAGTTCATGAATGGTAGAACTGAGACCTTTGAATATGCAAGACTGTGGTTGGTAGAATTATACTTCAGGTAGGAGTGTGTCATGTACCTTTTCTTTTCTTTTTTTTTAATATTTATTTATTGTGTATACAGTGTTCTGACTGCATATATGCCTGCAGGCCAGAAGAGGGCACCAGATCTTAATACAGATGGTTGTAAGCCACCATGTGGTTGCTGGGAATTGAACTCAGGACCTCTGGAAGAGCAGTCAGTGCTCTTAACCTCTGAGCCACCTCTCCAGCCCTCATGTACCTTTTCTACCAATATCATCAGGCTTTTTCTGTTTTGTCAGCTTAGACCCAGAGGTTTCTCTGAGGTACTTTTCCTGGTTTGGCAGCATTGAGCCTAATAAATGCTTCCCCTTGTGGTCTTGTATTGCCGACTTGTAGTCTTTGTCACAGATACAGCAGACTGAGCTGGTAACACCAAGGGCTGATAAAACCTGGGCTTCTGGGCCTGGACATCCAGCTGCTGCTGTAGCTACAGCAGCTAGAAGTGATTCCTGATACTGTAAGTCCCCAGAATCCTGGAGTTATGAGCCCTTGTCCCACTAAGGAACCATGATGTAGCTTAAGAGCTCTAGAGACTGGCCAGGAGCCAGAACTGCAGACTATGAAGGACTATAGAGATATTACTATAGGCTGCATATTTTTCTAAGGCATACATTTTTTAAATTGGTCTGGGTCACTAGTGCTTATAAAACATTCCCGTACTCTTTTGCTGTATTTTCCTGCATTCTCTTCCTCCTTCATGCTTGTGACATAAAAACCAGTTTAGGCCGAATATGACGAGACATGCCTGTAATCCCACTTGAGAGGTATAGTCAAGACTATCAGAAGTTCAAGATCATCTTTGTTGTCACAGTCAGTTCAACGACAGTCTTAGCTGTAGGAGAGTCTGTCTTAAAAATTAAACAGACCATGATTTGACTAGACGGCCCAATGACAATGATGGTGCTAGATCTCCGCTGCTCAGAGAACTCATCTGCTTCAGTTCAGTTGCTGTGCTGTTCTGCTCTGGCCTCTCAGATGACTTTTCTTCTGGATTTGTATTCCCTGGCCCCAGAGAAGGAGCAGCTCAGTGCTGGAGGCATAGAGTGAATGGTTGTATGGTGGTATGAATGAGAATGGAGGCATAGAGTGAATGGTTGTATGGTGGTATGAATGAGAATGGAGGCATAGAGTGAATGGTTGTATGGTGGTATGAATGAGAATGGAGGCATAGAGTGAATGGTTGTATGGTGGTATGAATGAGAATGGAGGCATAGAGTGGATGGTTGTATGGTGGTATGAATGAGAATGGAGGCATAGAGTAGATGGTTGTATGGTGGTATGAATGAGAATGGAGGCATAGAGTGAATGGTTGTATGGTGGTATGAATGAGAATGGAGGCATAGAGTGGATGGTTGTATGGTGGTATGAATGAGAATGGAGGCATAGAGTGAATGGTTGTATGGTGGTATGAATGAGAATGGAGGCATAGAGTGAATGGTTGTATGGTGGTATGAATGAGAATGGAGGCATAGAGTGGATGGTTGTATGGTGGTATGAATGAGAATGGAGGCATAGAGTGGATGGTTGTATGGTGGTTTGAATGAGAATGGCTCCCATAGGCTCATATATTTGAATGCTTGGTCCCTGTTAGAACAGTTTTAGGCTGGATTAGGAGGTATGGCCTTGTCAAAGGAGGTTTGTCACTGGGAGCCAGGCTTCGAGATTTCAAAAGCTTCCTCCATGCTCAGTCTTGCTTTCCCTGGATGAAATGTAAGCTCTCAGCTACTGCCCCAGTGCCATGCCTGTCTGCCTGCTGCCTTGCTCCCCTCCATGCTGGTCATGGTTGTACCCTCTGAAACTGTAAGCAAACCCCCAATTAAATGTTTTCTTTTACAAGTTGTATCAGTCATTGTGGTGATTTGGATAAGAATGGCCCCATAGATTCATATATGTGAATACTTGATCATCAGAGAATGGTGCTACTTGAGAAGTATTAGGAAGGGTGGCCTTGTTGGGGGAGGTGTGTCACTTGGAGTGGCTTTGAGGTTTCAAAAGCCCATGCCAAGCCTAGTCTCTCTCTCCTTTCTCTCTCTCTCTCTGCCTGTAGATAATAACGTTGCTCTCAACTAAGTAGTTGTCTTAGTCTACCTGCATGCTGCTTTGCTCCTTACTATGATGATAACAGGATACACGTCTGAAATTATAAGGCACCCTAATTAAATGTTTTCTTGTATAAGTTGCCTCGGTCAGGGTGTCTCTTCACAGCAAGAGCACAGTGATCAAGACAGTCATGGGGCCTCTTCCCAGCAGTAGAACAGTAACTGAGACAAGTTGCTCACCTCACACAGTTGGGGCGAGGCCGGCAGCAGCTTGTGAGTTCTTTTCAAGCTTTTGTTCTTAGCCCCAGTACCACCACCCCTGAATCTGGCCTCTAAGCAGAATCTTCTTCTGCCTTTGAATTAGCTTCCTCGCCAGATCTGGCGGTCTACAGTGGGTCCTTCATGGTGCCATCAGAATAGGTGAAGGCTAGATATCAGACATTGACTCAAAATTGTAGATCATGCAAAGATTCCCAGGTTAAATCCCAGAAGAACACCAGGGATGCTTCATGTGAGGCTTGGCGGAAGAACTGCTAAAATGGCTTAAACTTTATGGGAAGTATAGCTTATCCCTGGGCCCAGGTTGCAAACAAGGGGCTAGAGGAAGGACTTTCCAATTATAAGAGTGCCGAGGACTCTGAAAGGGCTGCATTTCGTTTCCAGCTGTAGAAATTAAACCGTTGCTGGGCAGTGGTGGCACACGCCTTTGATCCCAGCACTTGGTGGGGAGCAGAGCAGAGGGAAGTGGATCTCTGTGAGTTTAAGGTCAGCCTGGTCTACAGAGTGAGTTCCAGGACAGCCAAAGCTGTTACGCAGACACACCCTGTCTCGAAAAGCCAAACAAACGAAACAAATAAACAAACAAAAACCTTCCTGAAAGTTAAGAGAGGAAGGGTTCATTAGAAATAATAATTACCTTTGGCTGCCTTTGCACTCTGAGGAAAAGGTTTTTCCCATCTGTCGTCTTTTCTTAAGGATTTCAGCAGTTCTACTGAGATAGGCATCATGAGCCCGCCAAAGAAGCTGCGTGCTGATGGACGCTTGTCATCTGAAGTTAAAACCAGCAGAAGGATGTTTACAGAAGTCCTGTGCTTGGTAATCTGATGCCTGTATGGCAATGTCAGTCACAATAGTATTCAGAAAAGCAGTATATTTTTAGAACATAGAAACAGAGAGGTTTTCATCAGTATGTCACATCGGTGGCAATTCTGAAGGTGTACAATGCAATGCAAAGGAAGGAAAGTGACAGTGTAGGGCCACATAGCAAGCACTGGTAAAAGTAAATGCAACATCCGAGAACATAGATAAAACCTCATTCATTTGGAGATGTTAAAAATATGAGGTGTACATGTGTACCTGTGTGTGGGTACATGCACAAGATTGTGGGTGTCCTCAAAAGGCAGAGGTGTTGGAGACGCGAGAGCTGGAGTTACAGGCAGTTGTGGTTGCTGGAAATCAGACTCAGGTCCTCTGGAACAGCAGGAAGCACTCTTGAACTGCTGAGTCCTGGCTCTCACCCCTCTAATCTGTTGGTTTTTTTTTTTTTAAAGTAAACTATCATACAATGAGGATGCCACCAGGAAGGGCAGAAAGAGAATTCAAGTTTTCTAAGAACCTTGTATCAGAAATGTCTTTGGCATTTATAGGCATCACAGTCTCATAAGGCAACAATGAATGATTCAGAATATGAGTGTTAACACATAATTATGTTAATAGCAAAAGGATATAGATTTCCAAACAGGTAGAGAGGGGAAATTTTTGGAAAATTAATCCTGCCAATCGGGCTGGAGAGATGGCTCAGTGGTTAAGAGCACTGGCTGCCCCTCCAACGGTTCTGTGTTCAATTCCCAGCAACCACATGATGGCTCACAACCATCTGTAATGAGATCTGGTGCCCTCTTCTGGCCTGCAGGCATACATGTAGACAGAATACTGAGAATACTGTATACATAATAAATAAATAAATCTTTAAAAAAACAAAAAAAATCCAGCCAATTCTTAGGACATTTGTTGCCTGTTTTAGTTTAGTTTAGTTGAAGCCAAGGCCTCACTGCACAAGCTAAGCATGCAAGCGACTGCCAAGCTACAGCCACAGGTCAGTTTCTTCTGTGGTTGGGTTAGGAAAAGTGAAAGAAATATGGACAGGATTATGGAAGCAGAGATACTGAAACTTTGAACTGTATGACTCATAGCTAAAGCTAATAGATAATGTACCAAACACTGTAACCAAGTAGTACAGGACACACATACAGAACATTCACAAAACATGACCATTTATGAGGCCAAAAAGGAAGGCTCACAAATTTGGGATAACTGAGTTGTGTTCATAAATGTAAATAAATTTCAAATTAAATTAATAACAGAAAGCTAACAGGAAAATCTTGGTATGTAGTTGGAAATCAAGACACACATTCAGAAATAACTGGTGAGTCAAAGAATAATAGTAGAATTACAAATATTTTTTAACAGAACAGCAATCAAAGCTTGGGAAAAGCTGTTAAACAGGGGCTTAGGTGGAGGAAGTCTTTAACGATGAAACCAGGCCAAAAGTTAAAGTGTCAAATATCCATCTCAGATGCAACGAGAGGAACAGGAAAAAAGGAAAGGAAAAAGGAAAACCTAAGCCTATTTAAGAAGGATAGGAAGTAATAAAATACAAAGGAATGAAAATAACAAGAATGTCCTCCTTTGGGCCCGTGAGCTGGGTTAGTGGGTGGGAGCACTTGCCACCAGACCTGGTGACCTACACTCCATCAAGCTGTTCTCTGACCTCCGCATGTCCACCATGGTCCATAGGAGCTCCCCAACTCCGACAAAAACACAGTTGAAAGGAATGAAAGATCTAATCTAAATAAAGAAAAGGACATTTCGTGTTTTGAGGTTTGATGACGTAATATTAACAAAATAGAAGTCGATGGAGTGGTCCAAAGAGCTAGTGAAATTCCCAACAGAATCTCACTTTGGCTTCTTAGTAAAAAGTAAACATGATTCTAGAATTCTTACAGAATTGAAGGGACTCAGAACAGCCAAAACAATTTTGAAATAGAAAGACGAAGCTGGGAGATCCACACTTCCCAATGTCAAAGCTTACTACCAGGCTATGGCAATCAAGACAATAGGACCAGGCATAAGGATAGATCAGTGAGATAGAGTATAAAGCCCAGAACTAAAGCCCTACATTCATGTACAATTGATTGTTAACATAGGTAGCAAGAGCATTCAGCAAGGAAAGAATAAGCTACACACATACAACCAAATACTAACATGCAAAATAATAAGGATAATGATGATAATTTGGACCACAACTTCCCACCATGTTCAAAAACCAACTGAAAATGGGTAATATATCTAAGTTACCTAACTATAAGAGCAAAAGTTATAACACTTCTAGAGGAAAACAGAGAAGTAAATCTTTATGCCTTTGAGTTAGGCAAAGCATGCGTAGATATAACACCAAAGTATAAATAACAAACAAAAATCTTTTGTGTGTCTCAGGACACTGTCAGGAAAAGTAAAAGGCGGACCACAGCTAAAAGAAAATATGTGCTAATATAAGTGATTTTTATCTAGATTTATAAGTATGTTACAGCTCAATAATAAAAAGACAAGTAATCCAGTTTAAGATTTGACAAAACATTGAAGAGATATGGAGAAATGAATGCTGATGGGAGTGAAAAATGGCATACTCACTTTGGAAGACAGTCTGGAATTTCCTCAGAGTGAAGCGTAGGATTACTGAATGATGCAGCAATCTAACTCCTAGGTGAACACCAACACACAACTTGTATAATAATACTCATAGCAACATATTATTATTAACCCCAAGTGAAACTCAAAGCAAATGATCATATACCAATTAAGACACCAGGAAAGAAGTATACTGATTCGTGCTCTAATGAAGGCAAACATCCTGGCAATCACAAAGTCAAGAGAGAGGAGAAGGAGCATAACTCCAAGATCATTACCCCCAATGGCCTAACTTCTGTCCACTAGGCCTCGCCTACTAAATGTTCCACCACCTCTCGATAATGCTGTAGGTCAAGGACCAGCTTTTAATTCGTGGGCTTTGGAGGATATTCAAACCCAGACTGTAACATTTGTGACTTAATGTGGAGGAATCCATCCGAAAACCCAAGCACTTTGTATACAGGGAGATTTGCATAGTGAGAAGGTGTCCTTGAAGAGGGAACCTAAATCTCTTGTGTCCCTGGAAGTTACCTCAGTTGCAATCAGATGCCCTCTTCTGGTCGACATGGGCACTGCACTCATGCGCACAAACCCACACAGAAACAAATCACTTAAAAAAAATCTTTTTTAAAATTTACAAAATAATTTCCAGGTCTACAAAATAATTTCTAGGTCAGAGGAAGTGTATGCCTCACAGGAGAACACGGGCAACCATACCTCATTAGGAACCTGCTCTTCACAGCTGGTACTTCACCAGCTCCATACCCTAGAGCTTTGAACACAGGAGTGCATGGTAGAGGGCAACCAGGTAAAGTCCAATTAAATCTGCATGGTTAGCACTACAGAAAATACAGACTAGGCCTCTTTCTTGACTGAGTTGCATAGACTGAGATGACAGAAGCCTAAGTAACCTTTGGGATTTGTTTACTATGAAATCACAGAGCCAGACACTTCCAAAGTTCCCATTCATGGAGCTGGGAGGAAGAGGTGTTCAGCACCCAGCAGAAAGCCAGGCAGTGGCGCCAGTGACATATAATCCCAGCACTGTCAGTTTCTATGCCAATACCAGGCTGTTTTCAGTACTGTAGCTCTGTAGTAGAGTTTAAAGTCAGGGAATGTGATGCCTTCAGAAGTTCCTTTATTGTACAGGATTGTTTTGGCTACACTGGGTCTTTTTTTTTTTTTCTTTTCCATATGAAGTTGAGTACCATTCTTTCGAGGTCTGTGAAGAATTTTGCTGGGATTTTGCTGGGCATTGCATTGAATCTGTAGATTGCTTTTGGGAAGATTGCCACTTTACTATGTTAATTCTACCTACCCAAGAGCATGGGAGATCTTTCCATTTTCCAGAATCTTCTTCAATTTCTTTCTTCAAAGATTTAAAGTTCTTGTCATACAGGTCTTAGAGTTACTCCAAGATATTCTATGTTATTTGTGACTATTGTGAAGGGTGATGTTTCTCTGATTTCTTTTTCAGCCCGTTTATCATCTGTGTAAAGGAGGGCTACTGATTTTTTCGAGTTAATCTTGTATGCTGCTACATTACTGAAGGTGTTTATAAGTTGTAGAAGTTCCTTGGTAGAATTTTGGGGGTCACTTATGTAAACTACCATATCTTCAGCAAATAGTGAAAGTTTTAATTCTTCTTTTTTCTGATTTTAATCCCCTTGATCTCCTTTTGTTGTCTTATTGCTCTAGCTAGAACCTTAAGAACTATATTGAAAGATATGGAGAGAGTGGACAACCTTGTCTTGTTCCTGATTTCAGCAGGATCGCTGGGAGTTTCTCTCCATTTAGCTTGATGTTGGCTGTTGGCTTGCTGTATGTTGCCTTTATTATGTTTAGGTACATTCCTTGCATCTCTGCTCTCCTAAGACAGACAGGAAGAAGGAACAATGGAACCAAATCAAAGACCCAGATATCAATCTGCACACCTACAAAAACCTGATTTTTGACAAAGAAGCAAAAAATATCAAATGAAAAAAGAAAGCATATTTAACAAATGGTGCTGGCATAACTGGATATCAACTTGTAGAAGAACGAAAATAGATCCATATCTATCGCCATGCACAAAACTGAAGTCCAAATGGATCAAAGACCTCAACCTAAAACCAAACACACTGAACCTCATAGAAAAGTGGGAAGTACACTTGAATGCATTGGCACAGGAGACCACTTCCTAAATATAACCCCAGTAGCACAGACACTGAGAGAAACAATTAATACATGAGACTTCGTGAAAATAAGAAGCTTCTGTAAAGCAAAGGACATGGTCAACAAGACAAAACAGCAGCCTACAGAATGGGAAAAGATCTTCACCAACCCCACATTGAACAAAAGTCTGATCTCCAAAATATACAAAGACCTCAAGAAATTGGCCATCAAAAGAACAAATAATCAAATAAAAAATTGGAGTATAGACCTAAACAGAGAACTCTCAACAAAAGAATCTAAAATGGCTGAAAGACACTTAAGAAAATGCTCAACATCCTTAGTCATCAGAGAAATGCAAATCAAAACAACTCTGAGATTCCATCTTACACCTGTCAGAATTGCCAAGCTCAAAAACGCTGATGACAACTTTTTCTCGAGAGGATGTGGAGAAAAGGGAACACTCCTCCATTGCTGGTGGGAGTGCAAACTGATCCAGCCCCTTTGGATATCAGTGTGGTGATTTCTCAGAAAATTAGGAAACAACCTACCTAAAAACCCAGCAATACCACTTTTTGGTATATATCCATAGTATGCTCAATCATACCACAAGGTCATGTACTCATCTATGTACATAGCAGCATTATTTGTCATATCCAGAACCTGGAAACAACCTAAATGCTCCTCGACCGAAGAATGGATAAGGCAAATGTGGTACGTTTATACAATGGAGTACTACACAGCAGAAAAAAATAATGACATGTTGGAATTTGTGGGCAAATGGATGGATCTAGAAAACACCATACTGAGTGACAAAACTCAGACCCAAAAGGACAAATATCATATGTACTCACTCACAAGCGGCTTTTAGACATAAAGCAAAGAAAAGCCAGCCTACAATTCACAATCCCAGAGAACCTGGACAACAAAGAAGACTCTAAGGGTGACATACATGGATCTAATCTACATGAGAATTAGAAAAAGACAAGATCTCCTGAGTAATTTGGGAGCATGGGGACCATGGGAGAGGGTAGAAAGGGGAGGAGAGAGGAAGGGAGGGGAGCAAAGAAAATATATAGCTCAATAAAAACCATTTTAAAAAATCAAATGGGAACAAAACCTAAAGTTCTTAAGAAAATCCCAGCACTAAGGAGACAAAAGTGGGGATTTCTGGGCAAACCAGCTAACTAAACTAGCAGAAACAGCAAAATATGCCTAAAATAAAATATAGTGTAGAGTGATGTAAGAAGACACACAATGTCAACTTTGGCTTCCATGTGTACATGTACACATGTTCACACAAGCTCTCAAATGTGAAACCACACATATATAAATATACATCACCTATATGCACACAAAAAACTCTCCATCCATAGATCTGGATAGACCAGTTTTCTCATCTATAAAACAGAGTCATTAACAACAACAGATATTTCATTGGATTATTATAAGGGTCAAATGAGATAATAGAGATGAAAACACTATGAACAGTCTCATAGTAATCAGAACTATGATCCTATTAATGAGTAAATAAAATGCAATGCTACATTTTAGTATTGACTATTTAAAATACTAGGTGATTAAATTATCAAACCTCTGAGATAAGCAAAAAAAAAACACCCAGTACTTACACCCTTCCATTTTGAACCCTGTACCTGCCCATGAAAATGCCCTGAAGAAAAATTATCCAATGTCCTCATGTATGTTACATGTTTTCCTTACCCAGTCCACTTGTATATGATGACAAGAACAATAAGCAATATGTTGAAGGTTTATTGCATTTTAGTTACTAGGATTCATAAGTTCATCCTTAACTTGACCTTAAAGTCCATCTTCATATTAAATGGCTATTTTGAGAGGGGGTGCATGTTAGTGGCTCAACTCCTCAGCTTTTCTAATCTAGATTGTAAGGCAAATCCTACTGTAGAAACTGGCATGATTCTTTTTGGAGTTTCTGTTCTCAGGACTGAAACCCTGCAGCATGGGGTTGCCATGACTATGCATATCAGTGCATCTAGCTAGGGCAGACGAAGGTAAGTGTTGTAGCAGGACAGGAACTGGGGCCCCGGGTCAGAGGCATTGGCTGGACTTCTGATGATTGAGTCCAGCCTCCCCCAAGGCACCAGGTTTACTCTTTCTTCCTTCACAGTAATATCTCTGGGACACAGCAGCTGTCATTCAAACCCAGGCAATCTCTTTCCAGTGCGCTATGACATTTAAGAGAGCAGACAGAACAACTTGTCAAATGCTTGTGCAGACTTCCATGCCCTTCCTCTCCGCTGACAGGCTTTTCATAAAGGAGTGTTCATCTCTTTGGCTCGCTGCCCTTTGTATAATTGTAACTGTAGATTGCAGGGCCATTTGCCAGGTCCAGAAATGTCAGCTAAGCACTCTCAAGCCACCTCCCCTCACCCCCATTCTTCCTCCATAGGCATCTCATTTATTAGCGTGAAATACTTTTGAATAACTGGATTGTCCACAGGTACCGTGGTGATATTTTGTTTATAATCTAACAAATACAGCTTGCCTGAAGATCAGAGTGCAGACCTAAGCCACTAGTTAGCCATAGAGGCCAGGCAGTGGTGGCACACACCTTTAATCCCAGCACTCAGGAGGCAGAGGTAGAGGGATCTCTGTGAGTTCAAGGCCTCCCTAGGGTACACAAGACTGAACCAGTCTAAAAGAGAAACAGAGGCAGGCAGTGGTGGCTCACACCTTTAATCCCAGTACTTGGGAGTCACATACCTTTAATCCCCACACTAGGGAGATGGAGACAGGAAGGGATCTGGCTGGATGGAGAGAGGAATACAAGGTAGGAGACAGGAGCTCACCACATTCAGTCTGAGGATTTGTAGAGACAGGATCTTGCCTATTGAGCATTGGTAGAGTTAAGAACTAGTGGCTGGCTGCTCTGTTTCTCTGATCTTTCAGTTTTCACCCCCTAATATGTGACTCCCGGTTTTTATTATTAAGATCAATTAGAAATTCATGCTACAGGTAGTTCCAGGAGACACAAGCATAGGCAGACGAGCTTCTTCTGGGCCATGTCCACGGTGCTAGCTCTGGCCCCGGCATGGAGCTCTCTCAGCCAATATTGGTTAAGACGTGAAAGACGAGGAAAAAGTGAGTCCATGAGAGAAACAGAACAGAGTAAATGAGACAAAGTAGTCTCAACTCATAGACAGGCAGAGTCTTTATAACATTTGACTTAGGAATTAATTTCAAAATTACTGATGAGCTTCAAGATGAGAACAAGGAATCTCCACGTGTCTGTCCAAACCTCATCAATTTTGAGCAAGTTGACAGATTTATCGCTCTGTCTCCCCATTTTCATATTAAGGTTTTACTCAGAGCGGTGAGTAGACAAGTTTCATATATCATGCCGCTTCAGTCCTTGGCGTGTCTCTATATCTCCTAGGTAAAGGGATCCGTTTGTAGGTGACTCCAGGACGGTGATCAAATCCAGGAAATTTAGCAGCGGTGAGATATTGCGATCTCCAGTCCTTCCTCCGATTTCAGCTGTCACGAGCAGGGGGTGTTTGCTTTTCCAGGGCAGAAGGAAGATTAATGGGCAAGCATATGAGAAATATGATAGATTGATCAAGAAAATTAAAGCTGTCCATTGCTGCATACATTAGCTTTTATTTAAAAACAGGGGACGCCGTTCTAGTGAGGCAGGGACTGGATAATTTCCTGTGTGTGGTGGAGCACACCTGAAGTCCCGGCACTGAGGAGGCTTGGGTAAAAGGATCGGGAATTTGAGGTCAGCCTGGAATTTGAGGGAATTTGAGGTCAGCAAGACCGTAGAGAGATGGGGGGGGTCTTTTACATGTATGGGCTACAGAGACAGTTTCTTTCTCTGTGTGTGTATTCTACAAGCCAGGCAATTTGTAAGGCATCTATGGAACACAATTCTTTCATTTCTCATTTTGCTAACCATTTCTAATGTCAGGGTGAGCATCTGAAGTGTCACCTTTGTCATGGCACACTGTATGGAAACAACCTCAGGGTTCTATCAGTCTGACGCCAATTTCCCTAGCTCCTTCTATAAGCAGGTAAGAAGAGTGCCATATATTATGTGCTTTCTGTGCACTAGACTCTAATTGAAGTGATTTTCAAGTGGTAATGCAAAAATACTCTCTATGGATGGAGCTATTATTTTTTTTTCTGCTGCTGCTGGGGATGGAACCCAGGGTCCTGTGCATACGAGAGAAACACTCTAGCATTGAGCTATACTCCCAGTCTCTGAGCCTAATCTTCTCATCTGTTTCACTAGGGGGGAATCTGAAGAGCAGATTCTGGTATCTTGATTTTTATCCAGAATTAATGTGTTAGAAGATTTAAGGCACTGTGTTCACGCTGTTCAAATGAATGTGTAGGACAACAATCAATTGGTCCACTTCAAAACAAACATGGTTAGGCAGGCTTGTAATCCCAGCACTTGGAAAGCTGAGACAAGGGGATCATAAATTTGAGGCCAGCCTAGGTTATAAGGTGAAATTTGATTCTGAAAACAAAAACAAAAAGTAAAAACTGGTTTGATTATTTAAAATAAAAAATGAATTAAAGCATAGTTTTTTGAATACATCATCTTTTTTGCTTGTTTATTTGCATTTATCCCGATCTGAATGGGTAGTCTAATTTCTAGATATGTCTTTTTAGGAGATGGGGGCTCTCTTATTTTAGGTTTCCTAGTTTTCCTGATTGTTGTAGTTGTTCTAATTGTTATCTTTACTTTATTTATTTTGTTATCTTTCTTTTAGAGATGCGCTTTTCATTTTAGTTTACAGGGTGATGCAGAAGTGAAGACCCTCTGAGGAGCTCCCCATGTGAAGGGTTAATCTCTCCAATGCCTTGTATCTTAGAAGGCAGAAGACTCAGAAAGATGGGTTCTCCTTTTCCTGGACTTGTGCTCTTTGTATTTTTCAGAACAACTAGCTTCTGCCTAATTCCCACCAAACCTTCACATTTTTGGCTTAAGAACTACATCTCAGAAACCTTTCTGCTCTCCTCCGTAACCAGTGAGACTCCCCACGACCTGCTCTTGCTGCATCATCCAACTTTCCCTAATGGCAGTTTCTGCACTGAAATGATTGGAGGTTGGACGTGCTCAGTGGTAGAGCATCACCTAGCAGGTGCAAGACCCTTGGTTCAACCCCTCCCTCCAACACACACCTCTACAGTTACACTGAAATACAGTTTGTTTGAGGGATGCATGTGGCTTTGATCATTAAAGTATCCACGGCACTCAGCACACTATAGCTACTAAATGAAAGTTTATTGAATGAATATATGAATGAATATGAATAAATGAACAAATGAACAAAGGCCTACCTAGTTCCACTTCACAACAAGATGTTAGTGAAAGGAAACATAACTGAAACATAAAATCATTCTAGTATTTGAGGAGCTAAAAGTAAGAGTCGAGAGTACTATAAAAGGCTTTTGAGAGGAGGGGTCATGTCCTCTCAATTATGTCCTTTCCAATGGTTTTTTATAAAGCTGCCTTTACAGTTTATAGGCACAGCCCCCAGGTGGCAGTAGTATGCTACTCTTGAGCACTGTCCCACTTCCCTCCCCAGACTGTGCAGCAAGCTTGGGTTTGGGGTTTCCTGAACCTGAGCTAGAAGACATGCAAAGTGAATTCTGGTAGTTACCTCCTTGGTGTTTCTCTGGGGGAGTAGCTTTTTTTTGTTATGTGTTGCAGAATATAATAAAATAGGCCCACACTAGCTTAGGATGGAGTATAATAAAGGTTTCTTTATTTAAGGGTAGAATCACAGAGCAGAAGTCCTCTGTGTGAGCGGGGAACTGGAACCGAATCCAGCAGCCAAGGGGCCGTGCACGCTTTTACATCTGCATATATAGTACATGTGACCACGCCCAAAGAGGTCAGTATCTTAAAGGCTATTGGCTGAAGGAGCTCCCACAGCAGTTATATTTATTTGTTTATTTGTTTGTTTATCCTGGGGAGGGGTACATGGATGCCATGGAGTGCCTGTGGATGTCAGAGGACAACTTGTGAGAGTTGGTTCTCTCATTCCATCAAGTGGATCCTGGAGATGGAACTCAAGTTGTCCATCTTGGCAGCAAGTACCTTTACTCAACAGCCATACACACACACACACACACACACACACACACACACACACACACACATATATACACACACACGTGTGTATATGTGTGTGTGTGTGTATGCAAAGTAATAGAGTACATTGTGAAATTTCATATATTTATATATTAAATCATATAAGGTAATTATACTTTGTTCTCATACTTTTCTCTGCCCCTTGCTGTTTCTCCTCCTCCCCTCAAATAGTCCCCTCTTCTGCTTTCATATCACGTAGATTCCAGCACTCTCTCTTGCTCTCCCCTTCTCCCTCCCTTTAGGCTTCTTCTTCACCTCTCTTGTTCTGTTCCACCCTCCACAGTCACACTTAAATCTGGATTCCACACATCAGAGAAAACACGGGCTGCTTGCCCTTGGCTTTTGAAGTTGCTCTGCTCACAACCATCCTTGAGTGCCTGAACAGAGCTGGGAATCGTGGCCTAATGATTCTCTCTAAGGCCCTACAACCCACATGTCTGAAATAGAATTCAGAGTTTGCATCCACTTCCCAACTCAAGCCCGTGGGTTTTATATCTGCACTTGTGTAGATAGTGCCTTAGTATGTAGCCCAGATTCTAATGTGCAGCCCTCCTGCCTCATCCTCCAGAGAGCTGGAATCCCAGGTGTGTGCCTCCAGATTCTACTCCATTATTTTGAGCCCCTACCTCCTGGGCATTAGGTCCTGAAGAAACCATCTCTGCTGGCTCATTTTAATGTCAACTTGACACAAGTTGAGAGTCATTTTGGAAGAAGGAACCTCAGTTGAGGAAACGGCCCCACGAGATTGGCCTGTGGGCAAGCCTGTGGTACATCTTCTTAATTATTGATTGGTGTAGGAGTGCCCAGTATATTGCGGGTAGTGCCATCCCTGGGCTGGTCATCCTGGGTTCTGTGAAAAAGCATGATGAGAGTGAGGTGCAAGCCAGTAACAGCACATACCCATATGGCCTCTGTTCCTGCATCCAGGTTCCTGCCCCGACTTCCTTTCATGATGGAGTGTGATGGGGATATTTAAGCTAAAATAAACCCTTTGTTCCCCAAGTTGCTTTGGTTTAGAGTGTTTTATCACAGCACTGGAAGTCAAAGACACCATCTTTGAACTATCTCAGATCTGTGCCTCCTCCTTCACAATGCAGGCCCAAGGCAGACTGTTTGTGAAGAATTCCTGAAGTTAAACAAGTTGGAAGGGCAAAAGGGAGTGACTTTGTGGTGAGAAGGTCACCTCTTTTCAAATCTCTTACTTTATCGGCGCATCTTCATCGTCTTTCCTTTACAGTCTATACTGCCAACAGGGCCCAGGCCCTTGCACAAACTCCTCCTTTTAAAAACCAGCAATAACCTCCTTTCATATATCTGTTCAAATGATTCTAGTGCATCGCGGTGCATTTTAACCAGCTCCTCCCCGAAGACCACGTTCTTGGTCTTTTTTCTAGTCCCAACAGCCATATTTGTAAACAGCACTTACCTTGGCCCTCTTTTCATAGTTGTAGTTTTAATTTATGATATTATCTCTGTAGTTTTTCATATAAAATGTAATATATATGTTATATATGTTGCATCTCTTTTGAGTCACAGGTTTTGATTAGTATTTCTCAGCTGCATTTGAGGCAGCAACTTACTACAAACTGCATTATCAAGTGTAAATGCAGCAGATTGAAGTTGTGCTCACATAAACTATATGTCATTCCTGCCAACCTAAATCTCTTTTTCCACTTGGTTTCAAGTTTTCCGTGCACTTAAAAATATTTGTTAAAAGGCTGCAAGTCCTTGGCTTTAATTAATTCATGCAGAAGTGTGCTGTCCTTCGCTATCACACGTCCAACATACTTATGCTGATCCTTACCCTATGGGGGTGATGATAAGAAACAGATGTGTTCTCTGCTTCCATTTGCCAAAACACTCCCTGGACATACGGAAGTTGGCATTTGTGTGCATGGGTGGACATCCGTGTGGATGAGTCATTTTGTCTTGGTTTTAGTCTTGATGCTGGGTGTAGAACCCAGGGTCTCTCACACACACTAATCCCGTGCTCCAGAGATATAGACTCACAGCCCAGGTTTGTTTGTTTGTTTTGAGACTATGTCTTTAGTGTGTACAAATTTCAAAATTTCAAGACCAAGCTTAGGTTTTTCACTTCTTTCCTACTTTCACAGATGGCTTACTATGTTTGTGAAGAATTCCTGAAATGAAACAATCTGGAAGGGCAAAAGGGAGTGACTTTCTGCTGAGAGGGTCATATTCATTACTAGATGCTGACATAGTATGATTTTTAAAGCCAAATAATTATTTTCATCAAATTCTTGCCTTTTTAATCATAAAGTATTAATTTTTCTTAAGCCAGCATGAGATTCATTGGATCTTGATTTAAGAAAATTGTAGGGAAAACATTCATGAGACAATTGAAGAAATGTGAACACTAACATGATATTTGTCAATGTTCAGTATTTTTGTTATTTTAAACAGTGTTATAATGGTACTGAAGGTATGCATACATATTTTTATTTGGTTATTGACTTTAGCATTTGCAAAAAGTCTATGTTGCCCAGGCTGATCCCAAACTCTTGGGCTCAACCAATCCTCCTCCTTCAATCTGCCAAGTATCTGAGACTACAGGTGAAATAAACATTTTAAAGTTTGTGTTTTTCTTTAATAAAAACGTTATTTTGTAGAGATATGCATTGAAGTATTGGCAGATGACAGTATATGATGGCTGGGATTTGTCTCAAATTATTCCATTCTGTGAGAAATAGACAATAGATGAAGGTAAACATGATACAAGATAGAACGAATTGATAATTATTGACACTGGGTGATTAGTACCTGGTCATATATTGTAACAAAATCTCTAGTTTTATATATTTCCAATTTTTCCCCAAAGAAAAGATGTTTAAATATCATCCATGAAAGTGGTAATAGGGTTTGGGGAGGCTGCTTATGAGAGGAATCTTATCCAAGAATGATAATCCACAATTTTCTTTTGTCTTCTTTTGATACAAGAATTATCTGAGGTTATACATTATGAGGAGGCAGATGCTGAAAGAGCAGGAAATAAGGCAGTAAGGGAAGTGTAGAACATAAACTCTAGCAAGAGTTACCAATCTATTGTTAGCCAATCAGCAAGAGGCTTTGTAGTGCGCACCAAAGGGGGTCGGTATGTGTATATAGACACAGGAGTGCGCTTTGACTATGTCCCTTATTCCACCTTATCTGTTTGTATACTTACGTGTGACAGGAAACATGGCAGTTGCACATGCATGTGGGGTTCAAAGAACAGCCTTGAATGTCAATTCTTTGGCAGTTGCCTACCTTGTCATTAAGACGGAGTCTCTCACTGGCCTAGTGCACTCCAATCAAGCAAGGCTAGATGGCCAGTGAGCCCCAGGGATTCACTCATCTCTGCTTCCCCAGCACTCAGATTACAAGCGTGCACCACCACCAGGATTTTTATGTGGATTCTTGTGATCAAACTCCTATGCTCACGAATTCTGAAATCAAACTCAGGTCCTCAATGCTTTCATGGCAAGCACCTTATCAACCAAGCCATCACTCCAGGCTCAAACTCAGCTTCAAATTAGAGCAGTCTCTGTCCTGTCTCTAGTGCCTCTGGCAGCATTATGGGGGAAATCATGTTGATTCACCCTTATCTCAGTTCTTATGTCAAACAATAACACATGGAATTGGTTTTGGGTTTTTTTCCTCCACATTTTGAAACCTGTGAGTCTTGGGTCATCTGCATTTTTTCCATTAGTTGCTTCCATTACTTTCCTAAAAATAATCAAAACTCATCATTTGGTTTACTGTGACTACTGGACCTGTAGGGGTTCCTGTTTCCCACTCTGCTTATCACAGATGAGAAAATTGAATCTCAGAGGAAATGAAACAATGCCAAACATCATGCAGTGCCAAGCAGAGATTTGACACAAAATAGGCAAGAAATATCTGCTCTGAGTGATGCTCGGGTTTGAACTTAGGAATGTATACACATGAGTCAGGAGCTTGATCACTAGGCTACATCCACATCCCAATAAAAAGTTGCTACACCCAAGACTGAAACATGCATATCAAGAAATTGGAACTGGAATCCAGTCTGATTGGTTGGTGCCAACATCATTTGAATGAATGAATGAATGAATGAATGAAGTAGTGAGACTAAATTTTGCATGTTCTTTTTCTCTGATTTTAATTCTGGTTTCCATGGGCCCCTATACACAGGCAGGACCACATTTATACCAAACCTAGGTCTTCTCTGAGTCTTGAGGTTTATGAGCAGCTTCTTAGCTTCTTTGGTACCCCAGGTACTGGCTATATGACAGAGTATATGGCAACTTTCACATATTAAAGGTTTACACTGTCTTCTCCTCCTGAAAAATTAGTGCATTTGCACCCCAAACTATTCATTTTTATTTCCATCAAAGAGCAGCTACTCAGCATCTGTTTTCCAGTTCACATCTATATCACAGGGGTGGGGGAAGGTGGAAAGAAAGAAAAGAATTTTTAAAACCTTTTGATTTCAAGAGTTTTTAGAAACAGAGTTAATAATGGTAATTTGATTTATGCTATTCAAGTTTTCCAAAAGCAGTGCAATTGAAAACTGCCATTATAAATTCAGCAGCACAAAGGAAGAAAATACTATAGTATGGTGCTGTGAGAGCAAGATGTGGTTTCCACTCAGGTGGGCATGTTCATGTACTGAGGGACAAGGAACTGGCTCCTAACTACCGCTGATGGCAGCTCACCATGCTAAGCACTCTCTATGTGCCATTCGAACCCTCACTACAATCCTAGGATGTAGGACCTATTGTAAAATTTTACCAATAAGAACTGAAGTTTAAACCCAATGAAGGTAATTTTCTCAGAAACTAAAATCAAAGGCCAAAAATAAGTGGAAAATGTGAGAAAAAATATAGAAGTTAGGAAATCAGTCCAGTACAACCAATAGCTAAGTAATAGGTGTTCTAGAAACACAGACGATAGAAGAGGAGATTGTTGTAATTTAAAAAAAAAAAGCAGCATGTGAGAGAAAGATGCCATGCAACAGAATTCACATGGAGGGGATTTATTAGAGAAAAGGGAACATAAAATGAGGGAAGGGGGGAGGAGACCGGCCTCTGGGGACAGGAGCAACAGAAGAGAAGAGAAGAGAAGAGAAGAGAAGAGAAGAGAAGAGAAGAGGAGAGAGAGAGAGAGAGAGAGAAAGAGAGAGAGAGAGAGAGAGGTAGAGAGGCAGAGAGAGAGAAAGGAACAGACAGAGGGAAGAAGAGAAGGAGATGGGAGTGCGCAGGGCCCCTTTAAAAGGGAATGTAGCTAATACGCATAGGAGGTGCTCTTAGTGGCTGCATCTGAGGACATAGCCTGTCACGACCCCAAGGCCAGGCCTAATAGATGCCTGAATACTAACAGAGATACAGGTGAGAAATAACTTGATATGCAACAAATGAAGAGCTAGTTCTTACACTGAACAGTGCTCACCAAATCCCAGCTTACTAATGAAAGCTCTGCACTGAAGCATATCATTAGATTATAAGACACTATGGACCAACAGACAGTCTTGAAGAGAAAAACAATTACATGCAGGAAGATGGAAATCATGGAGGGCTGATTCTATTTTGGAAGCAAGAACTTATTGGAAGAATATGTTCAATTTGAAGAATGCATTCCGCATCCCGAGAGGAGATTGTTTCCAATGAAGACTTATTCACCTAGCAGAAACTTAATCATGTGTGAGGATATAATCAGACACAGAAAGGCTTTATTAAAATCACCTCTGGAAGGGCACACCGTTAGAAAAATAATCAAATAAAAATCACCTCTGATGACGACATCTTTCTAAGGAAGTTAGCAAAGGATGTGGTCCAGCAAGGCTAGAGGGTAAACCAAAAGAACCTTGGGGCTACAGAACGGATGCTAATTCAGGAGAGGAATTCCCAGGATGACAGCTTGGTGGCAAGCCTAGAAAATAACCATTCCAGAATGAGTCAGAAGGGAGAAAACTCCAAGAGAGAATTCTCCAAGAAAAATAAATGGAACGCATGAATTACTTAGTGTTTGTTGATAATACTATGTAGAATTTTATGGCTTTGTCAGAAAAATTGATGGTACGGAGAAAAATAAATTTTAAAAAAGAGTTTTTTTAAGAACAAAATAGAAATGTAATGAGTTGCACTCTGCATGCATCAACTGTGAGCAATACTTACATGATATAGTTCAGCTAGTGAATATTGTCATTAAAACTTTTATACTTGTACAAGTGTGTGCATGTGTGTGAGAAACAGAGAAAGACAGAAAAGAATATGTGTGTGTGTGTGTGTGTGTGTGAGAGAGAGAGAGAGAGAGAGAAAGAGAGAGAGAGCACTAGCATTTAGTTATGGGTTCGATCTCCAGCATCCCAGAAAAAATGCAAATTCCTTATCTTACATAACAGAAATGTATAATAAGTCTCTAAATTTAAAAATAAGAAGTAATATTAGCTACTGTGTTATTCCACAGTAAGCATACTCTATAACAAAAGAAGGAACTAAAAATGTTTTTAAAGCTATTCAAAACAACATAAATTTATGAGCTCACACTTCTGTTGCTCAGAAATCCAAATGCTGTGTGGCTGAATTCTCTCTCCTGAGTCCTCTAAGACCCAAATCATGGTATCTTCCAGGTTTTACTCCTCTATGTGGGCTCTTGGGGAGAAGCTGCTTCCAGGCTTGCTCAAGTTATTGGCAGTAATTAGTTCCATCCCATCCTTTTGTCGTGGACCCTTACATCCTCAAGCTGGCAACAGTACTTTGAGCCTTTTTTACTTTGACTTGCTCTTGCTCCTCTGCTTCCAGGAAAGCAAATTCTCACTTTTGAGAGCCCAAGCTTAGACAGTATTTTCTTGTACTGGGGATTGAACCCAGAACTCATGCACACTAGATAAGCACTCTTCTCATGTGGCCAAACTCAATAATCTAACCCAGGAAAATCCTCTCTATTCTAAAGCCTGTGGCCTTACCCACATCCACAAATGTCTTTCATGTAAAGTTACACATTCCTGGGTTCCGGGAACTGGGGTATAGACTTCTGTTCTGAAAGTAGAAACCGGGAGTAAAGGGGTAAGGCAGAGGAATAGATGGTTCTACATTATGAGCCATGTGTTAGTCGGCTTTATGTTATTATAACAAATGCCTAAGATAACTTATGAAGAGAAAAGGCTTATTTTGGCTCATAGAAATTTCAGTTCATGAATAACTGGCCCTATTACTTTGGGTTTATGGTGACACATCGTGGTAGGAGCACCTAGCTGGGAAGAGAACAGGAGGAATGGGCTGGGGTCCTACTTATTGCCTCTTTTGACATACCCTGAAGTAACCCTCAGTAACCCAGTGGCTTCCAATTAGCCTCCCGCTCTTAAAAGGTTTCCATCACATCCTGATGACGTGATAGGGATGAAGCCACATGTACCTTTGAGGAACACAAACAATATAGACCACAGCAAACTCTATAATACGCTGTGAGTTTAGATGTTTTGTGCATGCATGAATTATTTTGTGCAAATAAAAAATTAAGCTGGCTGGAGATGTAGTCTAGTTAGTGGTAGAACACTTGCTTTGCATGGGTGAAGCCATGGCTTCAATCCCCTGCACTGTCCAAAGAAATCAAAAACTTAAGCTCATCTCCCAAATTTTCTATTATCAAATTGAAATGGACCCTATTTTAGATACTACGTCAAATCAAGTTAATATGGAAGCAATGTGTATTATACATAGTCCATTTTTGTGCTTCGAAGAAATATGCTCTAAAATCATCTGACGGCTTTAAGAAATATTTGCTAGTCACAACCTTGGCTGGGCCCCAGTGAAAAGGCTTGACTTGGAAGAACAACAGAGCTCCTCCAAGGTATCAATTCCTTTGTTCTTCACATTCCACTAAAGGGCCTGCTCCTTTGGTTGCTTTTGGCATTTACCACTTATAGCAAGCTAGAGTAAATGATGATAAACATGTTTTCTTGATTTATAAGGCTAAAATTGTATTAGTCCCTATTGCGTGTCAGAAGTAATATAGTAAATGTAGTGCAACCTCTTAATTTCACAGATGAAAACACTGACTCCTCAGAAAGGAAGCAGATCCAGACAGGCAGCGCTATCTGCCCAGCATCCTTGGGAACTCCAAAACATTAATTCAGCTTATTTTATCTCACAAAAAGTAGCCTGTCCTTGACTGATCAGCTATGGACTACAGAGCCAAACATTATTCACTTCCAAATTTCTTTTCTTCAGCACACCCTACCTGGCACACTGATAAATGATTGCACAATGAATCTCGAGATCGTTCAAATGATCACTTTATAATGGAATGATCTGAATTCTCAAAGTCTTACAGTTAAAAAGTAATTAGGCAGTAACGTGAAATAAGGTGTCTCTTCTTTTAGTAGCTGCTGCTTAGGGACAAATAAATGCACCACTGGTTGCACCATACAAGTTGGGTGGACTTGTTTTCTTCTTCTGCCTCACTACCCCACAACTGTATGGGTCTCCAGAACTCAATAAGCCTCGAATGTCTGCATTTGAAAAGGGCAGGTAACGCAGCCAATCTTGGGAGACTGGTATGGGGAATCAGGGAAACAGCACTTGCATTTGTAACTTGAAAAAAAAAAGTAGAAACTACTGATTTTCCCTTTTCATTTGTCTACGGAACAAATGATGAGAACTAGCAGTGAGATAGTTTCCTATTGCTGAAGATGCATCCACTGGGAAAGATGGTTAGAGGCCAGAGAAGTTAAGAAAAAAAAGCATCTCAAGGATTGATGTTAAAAAAAAAACTAGCATATCAACATCAATGAAATTTCTCCCTCAATGAAACTAAAAGCATCCCAAGATTTTAGTTGATAGATACATATCATATATATATATATATATACATATATCTTTACACACACACACACATATGTAAAGATTGTTTTGCCTAGGCATAAGTGTAGAAGAAAAACATTTCTGAAATAAAAGGGTTTTAAAATTTTATTATTCTTGCTGGGCAGTGGTGTTCCACGCCTTTAATTCCAGCACTCAGGAGGCAGAGGTAGATGGATCACTGTGAGTTCGATGACACCAAAACTACACAGAGAACCCCGTCTCGAAAAAAACGAAACAAAATATCATTGGGTGGGGCGAGTGTGCATGCACATGGGCACATGTGTCGAATATGGATATGGACACGCATACTACAACATGTGTGGCAGTCAGAGAACAATTTTATGGAGCTAGTTTTCTCCTTCCACCTTTGATTGGGCTCTGGGAAGAGAACTCAGGTCTTCAAGTCTACAGGCACCTTTATTTTACATGCTGAGTTGTCTTTCCAGGCGAAATAAAAGTGTTTGTTTCCTTATTTCCCTCTCAAAGTGCTAATACTCACTTTCTAGTGAGTCTGACATGGTAGTGCATGTCCGTAATTCCAGCACTCGGGAGGCTGAGGTAGGAGGATTGTGAGCTCTAGACAAGGCTGGGCTATGTAGTAAGCTCAAGCTACTCTGGGTAATAGATCAAGATCTCATCTCAAAAAATAAATAAATAAAACACTCCCCCAATAAAAGAAAAAAAAATAAAATCACCAAACAAAGCAAAACGAAACCAAAAGCCTAGTAACACAATTCACAATTCATGTAAGCATGACGGCGCACTGTTCAAAGAGCAGTGCATGGTAACGATGAGATGGCAAACAAGCTGAAAAGCAAACATACATAGGTCATTCTGGCTTCTCTCTCCCTGAGATGAGGTGCGCATGCTTGTGGCTACAGGAATTTGTGATTTCCACAGATCTTCATATAGATTTACAATCTCAACTTCAAGTTGCTAGCCATCATGTTAGGAAGAGTGGTTGGTGTTCTATACCTCTAACACCAGCAATGTGAAGGCAGAGACAGGAGGATCTCTGCAGCCCATTGGCTAGTTAGTCTTGCCCAATCGGTGAGCTCTAGATTCAATGAGACCTAACAACAAAGGAGGAGGGCAGTAGAGAAAGACTCCTAGCATTGACTTCTGGTCTCCATATACATGTACGCACAAGTACACCCCTGCCCTAAGCATGCAGACATACATAAGCATGTACACACACACACACACACACACACACATCACAAAACAAATATAAATTTAAAAAAGAAACTATGAAGCTTATAACTAAGCAGCTAGATAGAACTTTAGAGGTCAGCTATTGAAAAACAGTTTTCTTGAACATAACTAGGGGGCTCCCATGACAAAGGCAATGATAACTGTGTATAATATCATGTGCACATTACATCTATGATGACGGTAAGTGCACTGTGTTCTGTTTCCTGCTTGATATTGTAAAAGATCAGATCTGTTTCCATTAACTTTTTAGATAGCTTTTTATTTGTGTATGAGTGCACGCATACAGCTGTATGTGTGGGCACTGTATGTGTGGAGGTAATAGAATAACTTGAGGGAGTTGGTTCTTTCCTTCTACCATGTGGGTCTTGGGGAGTCAAACTCAGGTCATCAGGCTTGGCAGCAAGCATCTTTACCTGGTGAGTCATCTTGCTGGACCACCATTCATTTTTGTCGTCACTATTTATCAAATACATCAGTCTTTTAAGCTGATGCCTTGAAAGGCTGTCCCAACATGAAACTAATTTTATGTGTGTGTCTTCTTCAGAAAACTGACACAACCAGACAACAGGGAAACTTGTAACAAATGTTTGTTAAGATGAAATAGCTGCCTTGGAATAAATTTTATAATGTTTATTGTTTCAAATGTAATTTTCTCTACCATCCACTCCCAACAACACGCTCCCAAAAACAAGGTCAAAAGAAAGCATTTAGGTGACATACAAAAAAACAATATTTATTTTACTTTCTTATAAGAAGTTAAACAGAAAGACTCCTAGTTGAAGACATTACCAAAAACATTAACAGTATTTATATGTATCCCTTCAGTGCCCAGATTCAGAAAAAGGTTATCTGAATGGAAGAAAAGAAATGGTCCTCCTTACACTGGGTTTACTTATATATGTAGGTGAAAACAATCCATATACCTTAGTCAAAATAATATATGAACCTACAAGTTTCCAATAAGCAATGTACTGACCTAGAGTTCCTAAGTCCTGGAGATTACTTTTGTTCATTAAAACAAAGGTATTCCTATAATTTATTATCCTCTTTCCCCTCTGCTATTATACTGCTGAAAGAGGAGATTGGAAGCAAAATATGATGTCCTTGTTCCCAGGCTGCATGACTATCAGAATGGGTGCTCTCGGGGCATTTCAAAGCACCCTCTTCATCACCATCCAAATAGGCCAGCAGTAAAAGTGGCCCTGTGCAAGGCATTTAGGTGCTTTCCTTCCCAGAACTATGAAATCCTGGGTGAGGAGTGGTTTCACTCTTCTACAGGAAGCTAGGTCTTCATTCTAGTAAACAGTAGGAGAAACTGGAACACCTCCGATGCCTGTAGCCCAGCAGCAATCTGACACCCAAAATAAGAGCACCAGGAGATGACACCTGTGAGTCAATCACATCATGCATCCCCATTTCCTAAAATGCGAGGGCACAGTACTCCTCTCCTGCCACTACTACTACGGAAGAAAGACTCGCCTTTGTCCCAGCCTGTGGAGAGCAGGGGTCTCTTATCTTCCCTGCTTAAGGACAAGAGATGCAAGAAGCATCATTTTATTGATATGAACTGGTAAATGCCTGAAGAATTTGTGATATAAAGTTCTTTAGTCCTTGCTAGTGATCTGTAGGTATGAGAAAGAGAAGTGGGGTACCTCTCACTGTTTTGAATTTACAGGAAGCATTCAGAATAGGGAGAATACACATATGCATATATTGTGGGAATGGGGCAGAATGGAAACCCAACATATGCAAAAATCTAGCACATAGTTGGAGCCCCACTTGGCTCCCTCTCAATAAAACACAGAGTGGAAAGAACCATTTGCAGCATGGAAAATAGCCATCCTAAGGCCTATCTTGCAAACAAAGAAAAACAGACACAAATCTTTTTTCTCCTCAAGCAAATAGAGCTTAAATTCTAAGCAAAGAAAAGACATCATCTCTATTACAAAATACACAAAGAAACACCAATTGCTTGAAACCCTCAAATAACTGCAGGCTCACAGGGAAGTGACAAAACCTGTATGAATTAGTCATTGATGTTCAGAATACTCATCTTTTACCTGAGATGCAAATTATTTCCTGCTCTACTAGATAGTCTAAGCAAATTTGTACCCTCACTTCCACTGAAAGTCGAAAGGCTGTACAAAAGAGAATGGGGGAGTAGGCATAGCAGGGAATAAGCATAGGCGATGGAAGTTCAAGTCTGGGAAATGGCTGGCTGGCTGGAGATAAAGAAAAGACTAAGAAATAAGGCGTCCCAAATTGATATAAAGCCTGAAAGTCCCATCCCTCACACTTGAGGGCTTAGTACAAGCTAGATACATAGTCCATACTTGATTTGAGTAGCAGAAATGACATGGGGAAGACATCTTTCCAGACTTCCTGACTCCAACTCTAATACTAGGTCATTCTGCCTCCACTATCCTACAAAATCCTGCAAGGACATAAAACAGCCTTGGTGGAGACGTTGCCTCTGTGTTATTTCTACATGTCATTACTGTGGCTAAGATGACTTCTGGGAATTTCAAGGCAGAGGGAAATGCTATTGAAGTGGATAATGATAGCGCATTTTAATAGCCACAAACATTACTCAGTAGGTTCTCAAACAATAGGCAGCAGATTGTATCAGTTTTGTTTGCTAGATGTTCTCTGGGAATCAAATTCAGCACTAGCATACACACCCCAAGTAAAATTTCTTGGTGTTATTCCACACAAAGAATACAGAGCAAGCAGCGATTCCTTAGGAAGTCATCATGACTCCTGATAAGATGAATCCATGCTCATTGTCCCCTTTTCTTTGTCCTCTAGTTTGGACACTTGGCAAAGGACATCTGCTTTTAAGATTCAACAAGAACGAGAAAGGCTCTGCTCTCGTCTTGAAGAGCTCCATTAGTTTGGGTTTTTCGGTGCAAGACCTGACATGAAAAGCCGCGGCTCTGCGGAGCTGCCTGCGCTTCAAGGGTCCAGTAGTTTCAGTTTCTATTTAACAAGCCCTCGGATAACAAACAGAGAGTGCAGTGAATCTTCACAGGGTCACATTGAAGGAAAACCAGAAGTCAGTTCTCCCCATCACTGAGCCGCTTTCTTCAGGTTTTCGATCAACACTACAGAGTCGGTTTCCTCTTTGGATTGCTTCTCATAGATGTCGTACTTCTTCCAGTGCTGCAAGAAAGAACAGAAACACGCCCGGTGACTTTTCACGGCTGCGTTCTCTCCCTGGGTACTGGGAGTCAGTGTTTATTTTTAAGTTTGCATGCACGAGAACCGTAAGTGCAATGCTTTCCTGCTCTGGTTTTTTTGATCTAAGAATACTCATCGGGTGGGACAATTAATGAAGCAAAACAATCAAGAATGAACATTAAAGACAGGAAAAGCATGGGATTGTTACATAACGGTTAATAGCTGTCTGAAGAGATAAACAAATTGAGATATTTTCAAAACTAGAAACAGTCTTTGGAAGATGAACCAAAAGGTGGCCCCCTTTTCCAACTGTCTCACTTGGGATTTTATTTTCGTACCACTCAAATTGGACTGCTGCTCCAGAAACATCACAGGCTCCCAAAAGTTAATCACCATCTCGTTAACATGACACTGGATGTCCTGAAAGTCCTGATCCTAAAAGCTGTGAAAATCTCTATCCTAACCCTTCATTTAACATCATTTGCCAGACAGACCGATTTGTTAGACATTATGTGTAATGGACTCATTATACATAGCTTCTCCTGAAAGGGATTCAAGCATATTTTCATAGTAAAAAGCCAACATTCTGGTCCTATAGCCATCTTTATCAGTCTGGGGAAAGGGTGAACTCTAAACTCAGTTGTGTCATCTGTACAAAAGCTGCCAGAGAAAACTATAGGCAAAGTATGAGGCACAGATGAGCCTAGCTAACTGCCTGTGTGAGGAAATCAAGTTTTATTGAATTAGAATCATGTGTTTCTGTATTGCCTATAGCTGTTTTCAGGCTGTAAGCTTTAAATTGTTGCAGAGAGTGCATGACTTTATAAATAAAGCAAGAACCCTTTTGCAGAAATAAAGCCGCACCACTCTCTGCACAGGTTTGGGGCTGGGTTCCCTTTCTCCTTGGTGCTCTACAGTTCATTAAGCTTGTGGGAAGACAGGGAAGTCAGAGAGAAACAAGAGCAGCCTGTTTAGCTGTGGCGGGCTGTGGCACTGAGGAAATAGGACCATCTAGCAGTAGTGTATGGAGCTAAAAGCTGGGAGATGCTGTTTAAAATAGCCATTTTTTCCTAAATAAAATATTTAACCCTAGCATACCTGACAGAGTTGCGAAAGTTAAAAATATCGTTAAGTGCAAGTGCTGCTGAGGATACGGAGGAATCGGATCGGTCACATATTTTTGGTGGGAATGTAAGCTAGTAGTCACAATGTGAAACAGCCTTGTAATTGTGTAACTCTGAACATACACTTAGCGTATGACCCTAAAGTCCTGCTCCTGTGTATTTACCCAGAAAAAAGGAAAACATGTCCATATAGAGACTTCTACATGAATATTTACAGCACCTTAACTCATAACAGCTCAACGAGATATAGTCCTGATGTCCTTATACAAGAGAATGTGAAATAAACTATGGAGTGCTTCTTAGCAATAAAGAGAAGTTAACTGTTGTTGGCATATGCAATGATATGAATATTTTCTTACTGCATCATCAGTAAGTGAAAGAAGCCAGACTCAGAAATCTATGTATCTTAGGATTCCATTTGTTTGACACTATAGAAAAAGAAAGATTCTGGGGACAGAAAACATATCAGTGGTTGCAAGAGACATGATCCGTGGTTTTCAACTTCCTCGTGCTGCAACCCTTTAGTACAGTTCCTCATGTTGTAGTGACCCCCAAATATTTTTCTTTGCTACTTCATAACTGTAATTCTGCTACTGTTATGAATCATAATGTAAATATCTAATATGCAGGATATCTGATATGGGACCCCTGTGAAAGGGTTGTTTGACTCCCAAAGGGGCTAAGAACCACAATTTGAGAACCACTGGTCTCAAGTGAGGAATGGAGCTGACTCCAAAGGGACACATAAGGAAATGACAGAAATATTCTATATTTCTACTGGAGTGGTGACTACAAAATTGCATCTATTTGCTAAAATTCTTCTAAGTGAACATTTAAAAAAAGGATATATTTTGTTATTTGTAAATTGGACTTCAAAAATTCTATATTTTAAAAAATGTGAAATGTTCAGACTTCTAAGAAAAACAATCCAAAAAGTTAAGATACCCTTAAAACAACGGTTTACTCAATAAATGGCACCATGCCAACTGGCTAAGCATTTGAAAAACAAAGCTAAACACTCTTCATAGACTCCACCAATAAAGCCCCAAGCATAAAACACAAAGTCAACTAAATACACAGGGGAACAACTTTATAAGTTACCCTGGTATAGACTTTCTGCACATAAAATCATTTTTGAGAGGTAGTTTTACTGCAGAAAAAAAGGAAAAAATCATTTGTATTTAGATAATCACCATAAATACTATAAAAGGCAACAATGGCTAACAAGCCAAAGGATGACTATTTAATATATGAAGCTAGAGAAATTGTTTAGTTGTGGAATGTTTGCCTTGCATGAATCAGGCCCTGGGTCCTATCGTCAACGATATCAGAAAAGAAAATCTGGTATATGCAGAACCTTGTAAACAACCAAGGAAAAGAAAAATACTGTAGGGGATAAAAGGGAAAGGAACAAGAATTTCACAAAATAAAAGGCTTAAGCCAATGTACTGATAAAAAATAAAATGTGTTGTGTAAAATTTCCTCACCTATTAAAACACCCATTGATTTTCAAAACATTACTTACTAACATGTCTGCAAAAGTGTGTCCAAACAAGTATTTGAACCCTGCTACTGGTAAATCTAGAAATTTGTATACCCTAGTTTTAATATATCCTTCCTGTGAATATAATTGTTTGAATTCTCATGCTTTGCTTAAGTAATATGGATGTTTTATTTAGCAACATATGTTATAAATTTTCATAAATTGGCAAAACAGAGCTATTTCGCTTCCTTTAACTTCCAAAAGCAATTTCACACATGGATGCACGTAACTTATTCATAAGCTCCTTGGATAAAAATTTGTCACTTCAAATCTGCAAATTTCTAAACTAAAAGCAACTTGGGGAGCAGGTCAGTAGTATAGCATGTGCAAAGTTCCATCAACAGCATTAAAAGAAAGAGAGCAGGAGAGATCCAAAAATCTATTTTTAGATCAAAGGGTATACAAAAACAAGTGGCAGCTGGCAAGATTTGGCTCATGGTTTGTAATTTGCAGAGATAAGAAGGCAGGAAGGTAATTTGTGGCAGCATGGTATGGTATTTGTCTCTCTCTACAAATGCAATCATTAAAAAAATAAAGGCAAACAGCATGATTAGTAAAGCAAACAAGTAAATAATAAAATTCACTAACAGATTTTTACAGCTACACTAGTTAAAAACTGATTCCCATGAACCCAAATAAGTGCTTATGGGGACGAAAAAGGGATGGTTATGTGGAAGAGTACACAAAAAGAATCCGCATGTATCCAAGAGGTCGAAGAAGTTGGTGGGAACTCAAACATCAGTGAGCTCATTTCTGAACACATTTTAAGGGTCTGCTAAGTCACAAAAAGTCCAAGACACAAGCTCTCTAAACTGAGTCTCCCTCGCAGGATGAAGCTGCACTCTGAGAAGAAACTAGGGGGAATAAACTCCAAATGATTGTCAGGACAGGGAAAAGAAACGGATAAAAAAGAAAGAAAATCCAGATAAATGTAGAGATGGAGATAAGGGAAGGAGAGATGGAGGAAGAAGTTATAAAAAGAAAAGGCCAGGTATCCACATGCCTGGAATCCCAGAACTTGGGAAGCAGAGGCAGAAGGATAACTACAAGTTCAAGGGAAGCCAGGATTACAGAGGAAGTTGCAGGCAAGTCAGGACTACCTAGCGAGACTGATTTTCACCACTAAAGAGAAATAAAAGGAGGCAGATGTGAAGGTAAGACCTTCTAAAGTCATTCTTTATAATTTTCAAAACTTCTCAAAGCAATAGAAAATAGGGCTGTATAGTCATGAAATTAGTAAAACGACCTAAGTAAAGCCTCTTTTTTTTAAAGTTTAGGAAACCAATTTCACATAAAAATGAACAACAGAGTAATATCTCCACAGAAGTAAAAGACGCCAGAAATACATCCATGAAAACTATACCCTAATATTTGAAAATTTTATGAAGAAAAATTTACACAGAATGAGAAATTATAAATCCTATGAAGGAATGTATAAATATTCAGAACAGGATTCAGAAAATTAGATGAGAAAAATTCAAAAATTAAATGAGAAAACTCAGTAAAGAATTAGAAATAAAGGAAAATAACAATTTCATTTCAGAAATGAAGACTAAGCTAGGGGACCATGGGTGAGTAAACACCATAAAGTGTTAGATGAAGTCTTCAGAGAACTAGCGGCTGTGATGGGGATTTAGACAATTATCACAGAGAGTGTGACAAATGGAGAAGGAAGGCAAAAGCCAAGTATAGAATAGGTTAGACATCCCTCACACAAAATGCTCAAGAGTAAAGGCATTTGGGGTTTGGGAAAGTTTTTCAAAATTTGGAGATATATTGTGGATGGGATCCAAGTCTTAACTCAAAATTCTTTCATCCTTCACATATCCTAGTCATAACTCAAGAGAAGGTTACATAGCACATTGAAGTTTTGTGCATAAAAGAAAGTTCGAGGAAGCAGAATTTTCCATTTGTGGCATCATATTGGCCCTTAAAATAGTTCAGATATTCCAGCATTCTGAACTTTAGAGGTTTAGTTTAGAGGTATTCAACCTGTACCTGACAAAAATCAACCCAGAATAGCCAACATCAAGAATGGGTCTGGTAAGATTATTGGATTTTGTGGGGGAAAATATTTTTGAAAATCCAGGGAGGGAAACTCAAGTATTTTAATATGGAACAATATTATATGGTCAGATGTCTTTAACGATATTTTATACCAGAAGATAAGGTATGAACACATTTAAGATAGTTAAAGCAGGACGTGTGTGTGTGTGTGTGTGTGTGTGTGTGTGTGTTGTTGCTTTTGGTTTTTTGCTTTGTTTTAAAGTCACTGTGAGTTCATGTGTGCAGCAGGCCTGCTGTATCTGGAAGGCAGGTTTTCCTTTGATCACCCATCATCAGCTCTTACGATCTTGCTGCTCCCACCTCTGCAACGATCCTTGAGCATTGGTAACCATGAGCCAGAAAGACACACATCACATACGTGTTTAACTTGGAATACCCATAAGGGCAGGAACTTGCTAAAATCCCATGGGAAACGATGTTAAAGAGAAAGGAGACAGAATAAACTAGTATAAAGGGTTCAAAATTAATAATGGGACAGAAAGGGTTAATGTGGGTAGGGGATGGGAAAACAAGCTAAAGGAAGGAGTACATGGAAGGAAAATTAGCACTAAAGGCATTTAGAAATGGTTATAAACTACTACTGTAGAAACTTCCTAAAATATATACATACACAATGCTATGCTGGATAAGAAAAAAAAAAGCAATTTGTAAGCCAAAAGTGATGGTTCATGCCTATAATCCCAATGCTCAGGGGGCTGAGGCAGGAGGATTGCTAGGAATTCTAGGCTACCCTGGGCTATCTAGGGAGCTAAAGGCCAGCTGGGGCTGAGGAGGAAATCCTGTTTTATACACACACACACACACACACACACACACACACACACACACACACACACACAAACAAACAAAACTTTAATTGTTTCATACGGGGTCAGAAACAATCTGTAAGGACAATCTTTACAAATGACTTTTTTATTCCAAAATAAAATTTGGATTACTCTTTAAAAAATTTTTATATTCATTTTATCTTATGTGTCTGTTTTGCTTGCATATATGTTGCCTATGGAAGCCAGAAGAGGATATGGGATTCCCTGGAACTGGCGTTTCAGAGAGTTGTGAGATTATGCTGGGAACCAAATCCATGTCCTCTGCAAGAGCAACAAGTGCTCTTAAGCTTTGAGCTATCTCTCCAGTCCCAACACTCTTAAAATTTTTTATGGACTAATTTTATTCTTTGACAGTTTCATACATGTATATATGAAGGAAGGACTCAGGGGTTCGTATTCCCCACTGCTTACCATTTCCTACTGATAGATTTGTGGAGAGAGGAGAGTCATCGCTTTTGATTGGCCACTCACCGGTGACCCTACCATGCTCTAATGAACAGTCCCAATCCACTGATTACACGGATGGCCCTGGTTAATTCAAATGGGTCACAAAACAAACCCAAAACTTATGAATCCAGGAAAGGGCATGGTAGGAAAAGGGGGGAGTGTAGTTGATTGAGATGGGAAGAAACATGGGAGGATGTAGGGGGCTAACTGTAATACAGAGCACATGGGGCCATTGTAATACGGAATACATTATATACTCTTTTTTAAAGCCTTTATCAGAACCATGGCCTTTCTCTCAGCACAGCATGGAATATGCCCACATAAAGAAGAAAGAGTGAACACAAAGCCTTAGTATCCAATCTTATGAATTTTCTGCCAGCCTAATTTTAAAACCCCAAAAATTACCAGTCCACAATTCAATCCTTAATCTGTCATTTAAAATAAAAGAAATGGGCCATCATCAACAATAGAATAGTGGCCAAAGAGAAAAAAACATTACAGGTTTTTATATTGTAAAGCAAAAAGTCAGGAGCATTATGGAAAATCAAGTCTCAATTTAACATTTTTTTCAAGTTTGATTACAGTATTCCCCACAGTGTCTAAAAGTGAAGGAAATTTCATGCAGCTAAGCACCGTCCAAAACCACTGGTCTTTTGGACACAAATCAACCTATTTCTTGCCCCAGTCTTCTTCAGAACAGTAAAGAACAAAAGGCTGGACAGAACAAATTGGAGAGCCCCACATCTAAGAGCCCTGTCGAGCGTGTCATGAAGGGGACTAATTTGAAACCATTTGTGGTGGCTATTAACCCAACGCCTCATTTTATAAGCCAATAAAGAAAAAAATAAGCATGCATTCTGTCCTTTTAGAAGGAATTGAATTTCGGAACAGCCAACGAGCCTAGCTAACAACCAAAAAGCAATGCTTCACAGGAAGTTGCAGATTTATACACGGAACTGAAAGGACAAAAGGAGAAAAGTGTCCTTTAACAACACCTCGAGGCGGAATGAGGCAATCCACTGGTGTAAAAGCAATAGCTGAAGGGTTGGCAGGGTGCCACACGATACCCAACAAAGTATCTCCAGTGGCATGGGTCGTGGGTGGAGGGAGGATGTAAGTAACCAGAGGGAGTATGCTGTTAGCATCTTAAACACAGTGGTCATTCTCAGCCTCACTAATGGTGGGATCATTGGATGGTATCTATCTCTAAAGAACTGGGACTACTGGCAATATTCAGGCAGCGCCTGAGCCTTAGATCATATTAGGAATTCTTAATCTTTAAATCACCATGACGTGATGGTGTCTCGGTCGCAGAGGAAAGCATATATACTGAAGTAAAAAAAAATTGGAAGTTTAAAAGCTACTTTGTGATTGGGCATGTAAAACTGGCACAGCACAGTTGCCTGCTGAGAAGTGTGGGAAGAACGGTGTGGTTTTTCTTTTTTTAATGGATGCAAGAAATACAGATACAGAAGAGAAGCAATTCCCTCTCCAATCCCCTCCCCCACCCCTGAATGTGGCCAGCAGCCCAATTAGTCACATGGAAAAGGCAAAAAGCAAAGCAACAGGAAGAAACACTGGTGGCCAAATTGTTACTATGGTGATGAACAAAACAACATCAAAACACTAGAAACCTTAAGGAAAACTACGCTGAAGATTTATTTGTGTCCGCATCTAAATACGTTTTTAAAGCAGCATTATCGATGGCATTGGTGTGGAAGTAACAGGTGTTTAAAAAACACATGGCTTCTTTCTTCAGATTAGGAGTTGACATCTTTGGGATACTTGGATCTACTCCAAGTAGTTTTGTAGTCACTTCTCTACCTTTGGAGTGTTCAGTGGCCTCCCAAAGTCCCCATCTCTAAAGTGACGATGTTAGGAAGAGCATCTAGGATTTTGCAGATTTGTAATTAAAGGCAAGAATTTGGCACATAACCCTGTGTCTCCTCAGCAGCATCCAAGATAGCGCTCATTCTGTGACTAAAGGATCCTGGAAGGGAATGGCTGTCTCTCTAGTGCAGGTACATCACTTTCTGAGGACTACTTCTGTGTAAAGAAAGCAGGTAATGGGGTCTATGAGATGGGCTCAGGGGGTGCTGGCTCAGACCTGGGTTCAACCCCCTAGAACCTACAGCCTACTAAAGGAAATAACCTACTCCCCAAAGTTGTCCACTGCCACATGCACGTCCTCCCCCAACACACGGAGAATACTTTTTTAAAAAGTGGATTATTCATCTGCTTAAAAGCACACAGAAAATTGTTCCCTGACCCTTGCCCACGGCGGCATTATTTTATTATACTTTTAGTTTGAAAGACCTGGTTTTGTTTAAGGATCTGCAGCCATCATGGGCGAAAATGTCCCATGCTTTCAGCGGTCCATCTTGTCAATATATCCAGCTCACAAAATTACAGAATTATCTGACTCATTGGGACAAAAAACAGCATATTATCCTCTAGACAGTAGATTGAAAAATCCCCCGCAATTTTCCTGTCTCTGAGAAAGATAATTGATCTGATTTTTGCCATCAGTGTTGCTGCATTCACTCTATCACCCAGAACTGAAAACTCACAATTATTTTCTATTCTCCCTACCTTTCCTCACCCACACAGAGTCACCAAGTCAGAGAGCATTCCTTTAACAATGCATCTTATTATCAGTCTCCTCTGCCATGTAAGTCCAAGTCTCCATTATCGCCCAGATCTGGATGACTACAATAGTCCTTCTTCCTTGTTAATGATTTGTACATGGTTTCTTTCATTGTAAAAGTAATACATGCTTATTATAGGCAATTTGGAAATTTCAGGGAGATAGACAGAAAATATCAGCTACCCATAATTCCTCTGACCCAGTTCCTTCTACTCATTGTTCTATGTGTATCTAACATAGTTCTCTAAAAATTGGGATTGTGATTTACTAGATATTTATAATTTGTTTTGTACTCTTATAAGTGGGGTTTTCTTTCTTCTTTTTGAGATACTATTCTTTGAAACCTAACTTTTTAAAAAAAATCAATTCAAGATGTTATTCTCTAAGTGCTGTAGATAGAAAGTCTGACTGCAGCAGTCTTATTTTATAAGTAAACTGTTATTCTTTTTGAAAGCTGTTCACTTTTCACTTTCCTTAGATGTGAAACACCCCCAGTTCACTTTAGATGCTTTATCAAACTTTTCTGACACTTGGACAGTCATATATGAGATTCAAATAGTTTCATCTGCTCATGGAAAATTCTATTATTTCATTAATTTTGCTTCTCATTTATCTGTTGATTTTTAATAAGTCATTATTCATATGTTGACTCAATTTATCTACAAATTGTCTTACAATTTTCCTCATAGCATATATTTGTTTTAGAAAATAAAATCAATTCTTAATTGTTGGTAACTCATTGTTTTCTAGTTTTCATATTAGAACAAAATGAGACATGGGTCAGTCTTGTGCCATTGTTTGGTTCTTTCCTGAATGTTTATTTCCAAGAGCATGATTTTCGATGATCAAAGATATTTATTATATTGTTGTCAAGAAAAGACATATAGGTTAAACACCTCTGATCCAAGAAAAACAAAACCCAAGTTCTGAAATGTGCCAAAATCTGAAGCTGTTTGCACAGTGATAAGGTGTTTTAAAATTTCAGGATTTTGTCTGGGTGTGGTATTATATGCCTTTAATCCTAACAGTAAGGAGGTAGGGCAGATGGATCTATATAGGTTCAAGGCTAGCCTGGTCTACCTAGTGAGTTCCAGGCTAGTCAAGGCACATACTGAAACCCTGTCCAAAAAAAAAAAAAAAAAAAAAAAGGTTCTGAAGTTTGGATTTCCAATTTTCAGATCAAACAGTAAAATCTATGTAATATTCTAAAGTCTGAAAAAATACTTTTGCTCTCAAGCATTTTAGATAAGGGACACTCAACCTGTATGGAGGGCCACCAGCACTGCATGACAAGTGCCACTTTCTTAGCTACTTATTAAGAACTAGTTATTGTTTCTTTTTATAAATGCATTAGGGGCAGGGAGGGGAGCAGAGAAAAATGTAGAGCTCAATAAATATTAAAAAATGCAGCCCTTAAATTAAACCTATCCTTCATAACTGCACCTGTTAAAAAATAAAATAAAAAATAAAAAGAAAGAAAGAAAGAAATGCATTAGGTAGGCAGTTTATACCTTGTCGTAGTTACTTTCCTATTGCTGCAAAGAGACACCATGACCAAGGCAACTTACAGAAGAAAGTGTAGAGGAGACTTACAGTTCCAGAGGATTAGAGTCCTTTCTCATCATGTGGGGGAGCACAGCAGCAGACAGGTAGGCAGGCATGGCACTAGAGCAGTAGCTAAGAGCTCATATCTCATCCACAAATATGAGGCAGAGAGTTAACTGAGCCTGGTGTGGGCTTAGAAAACCCAATACAACCCCCCAACAAGGCCATACCTCATAATCCTTCCCAAACAGTTCTACCATCTGGGGGCTGAATATTCAAACATTTGAGCCTATGGGGACCATTTTTGGTGTAGGAGGGTCCTTCTGTATTTGGGTTGCTTTTATTGGTTAATAAAGAAACTGCCTTGGCCTTTTGATAGGGCAGGACTTAGATAGACAGGGAAAAGAGAACAGGATACTGGGAAGGGGACAGAGTTAGAGAGAGCCACCCACCATGAAGCTCCCAGGTCAGACATGCTGAATCTTTCCCGGTAAGCCACAACTCGTGGCGACACACAGATTATTAGAAATGGGTTAAACAAATATGTGAGAGTTAGCCAAAAAGAGGCTAGAGCTAATGGGCCAGGCAGTATTTCAATGAATACAGTTTCTGTGTAATTATTTCAGGTATAAGCTAGCCAGGCTCCGGGCGGTGGGAGCCGGGCGGCCGCCGGTACCAAAAGCAGGTCGCGTGCCTCTTGCAACAGTTTGGCACCCAACGTGGTTTTCTGACTCCACGTAAAATCTGAGAGAGCTTCAAAAAGAATACAGAGTCTAACAGAGTTTTTGCTGTTTGCTAGCAGGGTGCTGCAGAGAAAATTTCCTCACCCAGCAGCCACAACAGTAAAAAAGCTGCGGCGGTTTTAAAATGCTGGCTTTCTGGGCTATGCTGCTGGCACCATCTCTGGCTCCCGCTGGAGACAGTTTATTTGGATGGGATTTCTGACTAAAGTGCTATGGCTTGCTTGATGGCAATGTGGACTGCTGTGTGCTTGGAACTGTGCTAGGCTCAGGGGCACTTAATGGCTCTGAGGCAGGAGCGGCTCTGGCTCTGCCATGCTGAACTGTGCTGATCTCAGGCAGGATCATAATTATCATAATAAAAGCTCAGTTAAGGTTTAGACTGGGCAGGAAACAGGCAGTACCTTATAACCCTTACAAAGCACAACTTAAGTTTTCAAGAACTGCTTAGCATTTTAAGAAGTGCTCCTGGATAGTAAAGAATTACAGATTCACAATAGAACAGATTCAGACATAAAAGACCTCTAAATGGGTCACAGTGTTGGATGACTGTTTGTAGGCTTGGGAGAGAAAAGAAAAAGAGTATAGAGAGTCAAAGTTAATGCTTAAAATAAAAGGGTAAAGTCTTTAAAGAGACAGACTACAGATAGTTATAGATTAAAAAAAATAAGCCACGTAAAAATAGAAAATTCACAGAATGTCTGGATTATGTATTTTATTGTGTTTTCTTTGAATTTTTTGACTGTGAAGGAGCTAAGTACAGAGAGACATTTCATTGTCTGGGCTGCTAAGCTAAACCAGCATGGATATTATCATAAAGACATAATGGCTTCAAAATTTGGGCCTAAGGATATGGTGCTTTGGAAAGGAGGTTCTTCTTTTGTTTTCACAGAGGATGAGACCCTGTGGATTCCTTCTACACCAATGTGGTTTGATAGACCATGCCCTCCTGAAAGGTCACTGTGAACACCTTCAGAAAATTACTTCACTCAACTGGTGACTGAGATGAACAGGATGCACCATGACAGACCTGATTGACAGCGCCCCCATACAGCAGGAAGAAGTTTGGAAAGAAGTAACTATGCCCATATTCCCAAATATTGTTTATAAATTTTCTTTAAATTTAAATTTAAAGGGGGAGATGATATAGATATGGATAATTTACACTGGTATAAATTTTGCTTTATTGATATAAATTTAAGGTCAATTTTGTTATATATATGTATTTCTGATCTTGATTAAGGTATTGTGATTGTGTAGTTCATTTAAAAATGTAATGTATAATTAGGAAATATAGGTTGTTAATAGATAATCATTGATATAGTCAAGCTTGTAGTCATGTTAGTTAGATTTTCTAGATATAGAGAATTATATTTCAGTTAGACATTCTTCATATCTTTCAAAGATGACAGAATATGGCATTTAATGTTTTAATAACTTAGGACTTTTCATGACAATGAGACACGTCTGCTCCTGGCAGCACCAGCTACTTCAAGAGGTAGATGGGCATCGAAGAGGCTCCTTATGGAGTTTGCAAGAAACTCCTTATGGAGTTGGGCAAGAAACTGCTCTTGCCTGGACTGTTGCATAAACTGGACACAAAGAACCCGCAGAGAGAGGACTGCTGAACTTGCCTGAAGGTGAGATGATCCTTCAGGGTTCCTGCTTCATGAAAGAGTCTGTGAGACATTCTGCAGGATACAGAAGAAAGTGACTGAACTGTCTTTGAATTTTCCTGCATCATGGAAATGTCTGCTGGATACTATGGGCCTGTAGGCTGAAGATGGATGCCCCAACAGTACAGAGGAACTTTGGGTGACTGTCCAGGCAGCGAGATGTCTCTGTCATTTCTAGAGTTTGGAAGTTGCTTATTTCTTGTTTACTTAGGTAATATTTTATCCTTCTGGAATCTTTGATGGAGTTAAAGAATGGATAGTTATAGTTTTCCTTTGTTATGATGAAAGATAAAATAGATCTAAATATGTAACTGTAATTCTTGCTTGATAACTGTTTTGTTATATGTAACTTTACTATGTTAAAATGAAAGCCTTTCTTTTTTTGTTTAAATATAAAAAGGGGAAATGGTGTAGGAGGGTCCTTCTGTATTTGGGTTGCTTTTATTGGTTAATAAAGAAACTGCCTTGGCCTTTTGATAGGGCAGGACTTAGATAGACAGGGAAAAGAGAAGAGAATACTGGGAAGAGGACAGAGTTAGAGAGAGCCGCCGCCATGAAGCTCCCAGGTCAGACACGCTGAATCTTTCCCGGTAAGCCACAACTCGTGGTGACACACAGATTATTAGAAATGGGTTAAACAAATATGTGAGAGTTAGCCAATAAGAGGCTAGAGCTAATGGGCCAGGCAGTATTTCAATGAATACAGTTTCTGTGTAATTATTTCGGGTATAAGCTAGCCAGGCTCTGGGCGGCAGGAGCCGGGTGGCTGCCAGGACCAAAAGCAGGCCCACACACCTCTTGCAACACATTTTCATTCAAACTACCACATGGCTCATCAATGCTTGGTTGCCACATGCTGTGCATTTGGCCTTTGCCCACAGACACTGGGCATTTGCATTGCGGCATTTTAGGTAGTCCCCATCCTGCTGAAAAGAGAAGCAAATGCAAATGCCTTTCCATGGCCTGGCACTGAGGCCCAAGTGTGAGGCACAGTGGAACTGGAAATGGCAGAGTGCGGGTGAATGGGAGAATGCACGCTCTGCTACTATTCCAAATGGAAAGATTGTAAGTAAGTCACACTGGACAAACGAAAGCATATACAGTTGCAAAGTAGGCCTACTTCCAGTTTGATGGCAGGCATGGTATTCTTTTCTCTAATGCAGCCCCCTAGGATGAGAATGCCATTCCTCATACCCGATACCGTCTCACTGCATGCTATTTATAATATGATTTCAAGTCTTTTGCTCATAACTCCTCTAAACCAAGCCTCTCTTGTCAAAATAACCTTGTAGAAGACAACTTGAGAATGAGCATCCTATCATACAAGAAGCAATGAAGCACAGGGGGAAAAGCAAGGAAGCTCTAAAATCTCACTCCCCACCAGCTGTGTGACAATGGCCAAGTTTCTAGACCTCACTAAGTCTGTTTCCTCATCTGGAAAAAAAAAACTATACCAACAGCACTGTCTTAATTGCTTTCTCACTGTTGCAAGCAACTTAATGGAGAAAGGGCTATTTCAGCACAAGGTACAGTCCATCATAGCAGAGAAATCAAGGCAATAGGGGTTTGAAACAGCTGATCACCTCACATCTGCAAACAGAAAGTAGATGAATGCATGCTAATGCTTGGCTTGCTTTCTCTACCCAATACAGTCCAGGATCCACTGCCCAGGAAATGGTCTTATCCACAATTAGCAGGAGCCTACTCACATCAATTAATATAATCAAGGTCATCCCCCACAGGCATGTCCAAAGGCCTATCTCCCAGGTGACCCTAGATTCCATCAGGTTGACAGAACTGACCATCACAAGCACTTACACTATAGGGGGGTTGTCTTAGGACTCAATAAGGTAACACAGGCCAAGCACTTACTGCCCTCCCTGACATACTCTAGACACTCAACAAGTGCTTTCAGCATCTATTGGGGCAATTGCTGAAATGAAGAACAATATGCTATACAGGTTGCTTTACCAGGACAGGGATCACCTCTGGCCTCTTTTTAAATATTCAGATTTACAGGATTCACCCCTGACTTGCTGTCAGAATTTCTGGAGACAGAGCCCAGGAACCTGTACTTCTTGCAAGAATTCTAGTTGACTATGACTCAGCTAGAGTTAAAAGATCACACTAACCTTACCTAAGTTATACAATATCTGCTGTAGACTGCTGGACCTACCTGCCCAAGGGTACCCTGACCTGGGCATTACCACTCTCTACAAAAGTGATCTCCTTTTAAAAATTAAAGTACTCTACCAGAATCCTTCTCTGATAGTCGGTCAGCCTCCCTACTTCCTGTCCCTAGCTGAATCACATCATTGCCAGTATGAGTAATCCGTTATTAGGAGAATCAACAATAAATGTATATATTGTCAAAAGCACTACTCCCTGCTAACATGAATTAAATATGTCTAAAGTGTGAGGTATGTTAACTAGTTTTTATTATTACTGTGTTCTGTATGAATTTAATCCACATGAGGCAGGTGCTACTCCTACTACTACTTTATAAATGGAAAACCAAGTTACAGAAAGGCTAAGCAAGCGACCTAAGGTCAAAAAGACAGTAAACGACACAGTGGATATCTGAGTCCAGACATCGTGACTCCAGAAGTCAGGCTATTATCTAGTACACTAAAGTGCTTCTCTAAATGAGCTGCCCTATGCCTGGTAGTACTAATTTAAGCTATCTACAGTGCTATTAATATTTATTTCATACATGTTCTTCATTATCTTATTACAGCGAAGGCATTTATCATGAAGATCTTGAACTTTTGTGCTCCAGTGTCTTAAGTCTCCATCCACAGCATGAAAGTCTGCAGGAAACCAACAGTTGGGGTGGGTCTGGTCTCTTTCTATGTGCTTAGGGCCCATCTTTCTAGAGAAACTGTATGGACAAAGTGCATCTTAACTGTTAATCCTATCTATATTTCCCTCATCAACATTTAAAAGGTATCTAAAATTTCAAGGCCCCTCCATTAGGTTAATTTCCCAAGGGAGGCTCTTTCTTCTCTGTGTTTAGACAATATATCTCATTCCTCAGAAAGAGGATGGAGTCCACTGATCCGAGACAGACAGGGTATTCTGAGAATTTCTTAGCTGGTATGCTTGGCCAGATATCCAACATTTTAAATCAACTCTTTCATATTTTAGATCAAGTGTAGGCTAAAATAACCAATTTTGGCCAGGGGCAGGAGGCTCATTAGATGAGACCATTTGCTGTGTAAACATGAGGATCTGAGTTTGAAATATCAGCATCTATTTTAAAAAATGGCCATGGCTGTTGATGTATGTAACCCCAGAGCTCTGGAGGGCAGGAACAGGGGGATCACCTACTGCCCACCAGCCTCACTTCAGGTTCAGTGGTGACCCCTTTTGCAAAGTAATGAGGCAAAAGCCACCCCCAACATCCTCCTTTGGTCTCAACATGTGTAACCCCCCCACATGCATGTATACATACAATAACCAATCTGAAGAATTCTGATACATGATAAACCTTGAAAACATGATGCCAAATAAAACAAGCCAAAATCAATGAGGCAAATACTGCATGATCCCATATATATGAGATAACCTAGAATAGACAAATACACAGAACAGAACATAGAGCAATGATTGCTGAGGGAAGGGATAAGAGAACGAGAAGTTAGAGTTTGGTGAAGTACAGTTTCCACTGAGGATGATGAACAAGTTCTAGAAGTAGATACTGATGGTTGCTGTAAAACATGGGAAATGTGTCGGAGGGTATTAAACTATATACTTAAGATGGTTGGAATAGTCAATTTCATGTTATGTGTATTATACCATAAGTTTTTCAGTCTTATACTCTACACACCCCATTTCAATCCCCATGGAGGCAGTGCTTACCAGGGTATCATCATTCTGGTCTCCAAACATTTCTTTAAAAATCTTGCCAGGATCAGGAATTGGAGGAAATATAATGATCTTGAGCCTTTAAGAAAACAGAGATTTGTTTGGATCAAACTTTCCAGTGCACAGGCATTTCTCACATAAAGACAGCTATATCAAAAATAGGCATGCAAAAGCCACAGTACACAAGTCACTTTTAGAAAGTCACCTTTAGTAATAATGGAACTGTGAAAACTATGTTTAAATGGCTATGAGAAATCAGTGTCCCAAGACCACCAAATCTGGATAGAGGAAATAAGGCACCAACTTAAATTACTTATATCCTTTAAAAATAATGAGGGCTGGACATGATGACACACATCTTTCATCTCAGCACTCAAGAGGCAGAGACAGAAGGATCTCTGTGAGTTCAAGGCCAGCCTGGTCTACATAGGGAATTCCAGGCCAGCTATGGCTACATTGTGAAGCCTGTCTCAAAAAAAAAATAATGGGGCATAATTTTAGCAAATAAGAAGCTTGCTTTTATAATTTTGAGAATTTTATAATATGTATATACATAGTAGTCTAATGGCACAGGCCTGTAATCTGAGTTACTCAGGAGCTTGAGGCAAGATGGTTGTAAGTTCAAATCCTGGATGAGCTATAGAGTAATTTTAAGGCCAGTCTAAGTAACTTAAAGCCTATCTTAAAAAGTAAGAAGTGGGTTGGGGATATGGCTTAGTAGTTATAGTGCTTGCCTATAGCATGTGCAAGAGCTTAGGGTCATTGCTCAGCACTGCCACAAAAAAATCCCTTGTTTTTTGTTGGTGTTTTGTTTGTTTGTTTTTTATGTTTAAACAGCATACTATGTTGCTCAAGCTGTCCATAAACTTGTTATACAGTTAAGGATGGCCTTGAACTCCTTATTCTTTTGCCTCTACCTCCCAAGTGCTAGGATTACAGACACGCACTGCTTCACACAGCCAAAAGCTGATCATTTCTCCTTCCTTCCTGCTGCTCTCCCATGTTTTCAATCCTAGTGATGCACACGCCAAACAAGTCAGCCACTGCCCAGCCACACCCTCAGCCCCCCTCCTCTCTTTCTTGTGGGCCTGCCTTACCTCTCAGGGTGTGTCTCAAGGTGTACCCTATGTCCTCCTGTGTCTTCATCTAAGTGCTTGCTTTAATCATTTGAAACCTAGTCCATGACATGACTCCCCAAATGTTATCTCTATCTTAGAGCTCTTCCTTAAACTCCAGGTCTAAGCATACAGTTGTCTACTGTATACATCTACTTGGATACTTACTAGACATCTCTCACAATAGATTAAAAACTGAAATCCGTCTCCTTCTCTTAAAGGTAGCTCTTCTCATCATTTTTCCTATCTTTGAAAATGTCACTGACACTCAACTGTTGAAGGTCAAACTCTGGAATGTTCAGTTTCCCTCACACCTCCATAAGTAATTAACTACCAGCAAGTCTTGTTAATTTGGGCTTTCAGAATATACCCCACATTTATCTAACCACTTCTTCCTTCCTCCTTGTACAGACTGCTTTCAATAGGCATAGTGTTTAATCCCAGCACTCAGGAGGCAGAGGCAAATGGATCTCTGTGAGTTTGAGGCCAACCTGATCCACATAAAGAATTCCACCAGCTAAGGCGACATAGTGAGACCCTGTCTCAAAACAAAAACCAACCAAACAAACAAAACGTCTAAAAATAAAGACTGCTCTTTCCATGCTTCCTTCCAAACCTGCTTCTATTCTTGCCCAAAGTCTTTAATAGTAACAGTACAAGACAGCGCAAATCCTCTGCTTAGGGTATTCCAAGGTCTCTTACCATGAATAGGATAAAAAGTCTCAGTTCCTTTTCATGCCATACCTGATCCTATCTGCCAGCTTCTCCAGCCTTATCTCTGGCCACTCTCCCTCTCCCCATCTCTTCCAGGCACACACAACAAGCTCATTTCAGCCCCTGAGCCTTGGTACTTGCTTTTTCTTTAGTCTAGGAAAATATTTGTAAAGCTCATGCCTTTATTTTATGAGTCTCTAATCAAATTATCATCTTCTTGGAGAGGACTTCCCTGGCCTCCTTATGTGAAATGAGTCTCCTATCATTGCCTTCCTCTACCTCCTGCCAACCTGAATTCCTGCTATGGATGTGTATTATCCCCTCTAAAAATATAGATAGGGCCTGTGTTCTATTCACTGCCGTAAACCTGGCACTTTGAATACTAGCTAGCATATAAATAGATATCTAACATATAATGTTGAAATAATGCTAAAGCATTGGTCTTGGGCCCAGATCAATACTTTCATTCCAATCTTGAGCATTTACTAGAAGAGCAGCAACTATCTCTATACTGCTAAAGAGAAATAAAACATCCTTTCTCTTTTTTGACACATGGTCTCATGGAACTGAAGGTGGCCTTGAGTTTGGTGTGTAGTTGATACTATTTAAACTCCTGCGTCTCCTTTTCCCCACCTCTCAAGTGTTGGAATTACATGCTCAGCAATAAAAGCATTCTTAAAGAATAAGTAGCATGGGCTGGAGAGATGGCTCAGTGGTTAAGAGAACGGGCTGCTCTTCCAGAGGTCTTGAGTTCAATTCCCAGCAACCACATGGTGGCTCACAACCATCTGTAATGAGATCTGGCGCCCTCCTCTGGTGAATGGGCATACATGGAGGGAGAATGTTGTATACATAATAAATAAATAATTCTTTTTTTTAAAAAAAAAGATAAGTAGCATATATTAGTGATAATCTTGCAGAGTCCTCTTTCCTGTGGCATCGAGTAGTGGCCTGCTTTGCATTAACACTAGATAAGTCATTTTATTAGCAATAGATTTCATTTCTTAATTTCTTTTTTTTTTTTGGATGCTGGAAATTGAACCAGAGTCTCAAACATGCTAACTATGTGTCCTACCACTGAGCTCCACTCCCAACCCAACTTCTTCTTTTTTAAAATTGTGCATGAGGTTTGGAGGGAGCACACATGTGGGTGAACATGCCACTTGTGTACATATAAAGATCAGAGGACAATGCTATGGAATGATTCTTTTCTTAAACATTGACATGGGTTCCAAGGATCAAATTTACATCACCAAGCTTATTTGGGAAGTGCCTTTACCCAATGAGATTAAGCCCCCTTAATCCCCTATTTCTAAAAGCTCATTCCAAGAGTTGCCAACTAACTGTGGATAAAGCAGGTACTGAAAAGAGACAATGAAAATAGCACAGGGTCTCTTTAGCAATGTTAGACATGTACACAAGAAGCCATGCCAGAGCAGTGCTGTGGGAAACTCACTTGATGCTTCTTTTACCACAAAACAGGCATGATGATTTGCACATCATTTCAGCATAAGTCATGTGTGATTGCAATTGTGCAAAAAGTTGCAGCCAACAATACACCAGCATGAAGAGTAATAAGCATAACACACAGGCTAGCAGGAACTGTAAAATCTGCCTGGGCAGTGGCTTACCTTTTCAGGTAAAGAAGAAGGACAATGATCGCACCTGCAACAATGACTGGAATGATGAGTAACATCGTTATGTAGAATGTGGAGTTCGACTCCTTGCCTACAGAATAGAAAGTTAAGCACAAAAATATGAGAACTACAAATTCTTTTTTTTAATGAGCCAGGCAACAATTCTATTTGCTAATGAGATCACAGCTATTTCTTTCCTATGTCTCAACCCATTTTCCCCAAATTCTTCAATTATCTTATAATAGTTTGAAAAATTATCTTGCTCTGGTGCCTGAGCTTTCTAGATGAGTAAATACCTTAAGGATTGTTAGCAACCAGGGTATCTTAACTTGTTTTAGACACTATTAAATAAAAGATTCCATATCTGACAATGACTGTCCTTTCTTTTTTTTCCTTCCTTTCTTTTTCTTCTTATTTTTTCTTTCTTTTCTTGTTTCTTCTTTCTTTCTTCTTTTCTTTTTTTTTTTTGAATTTTCGAGATAGGGTTTCTCTGTGTAGCCCTGGTTGTCCTGGAACTCACTTTGTAGACTGGGCTGGCCTTGAATTCACAGAGACATGCCTGCCCCTGCCTCCCAAGTGCTGAGAAGAGGTGTGCACCACCACCACCAAGCTTGACTGCCCTTTATTACTGTTTACTTAAAGACTTACTGTCATATTTTCTTACTGCCACTATTGAATACTTAAATAAATCCTAACAATTACCACCATTATGATTCTTAAAGAGCGCCTCCCCTATATGTTTAGTACCATATCAGGTGCTCTGACATGTTTATCTCTGAGCTATTCTATCTGTTGGACAATATTATTGCAGAACTATGCAGAGATAAGGCCCAGGCAGACTTCAAACATATTCCTGTCCAATTTCAAACATTGTTTTTCTACACCTAAAACATGGAAGGCTAATTACATATTTCTGTATTCAATACAAGGGCATAGGGATCTAGAAAGCATCATTAGGACCTAATGTCCTTGTTTTAAGGAACTTCAAAAATGACCCTAAATGATTTCTGCCTCCCAGTGATCATACTCTTGTATAATCCCCCATCTAGACATGGGCTGCACTGATTGACTTTCTTCTAAATAACAAAACAACACCAGTGCTGGTCTCTCATTTCCAAGATAAGTGATGGCAGACTATGGTTTTTACAAGGCTGTTCTTGTAATGGTCTGTCCTGTCCCTTTAAAAGACAAGCCCCTCCCACTACCTTCCCCACCTCTACCACCGAGGCCCATGATCTTCCTTCTGCTTCCAGTCTTAGCCCCTTCCTTCCTGTCTCTCTCCCAAGAAGTAGCTGCTGCTGTGGCTCCTCTCCTCTCCTCCTCTCTCTCTCTCTCTCTCTCTGCTCTTTCCCCTTCCTCCCTTTCCATTTCCTTCCATAACCCACTAGATAAATACCCACTTTCTCTGCATGGCGTGCCTAACCATCTCAGTCTCCCTGCCTGGGACTGACTGCCTCTGTGGCCTGCCATGGTCTCGGGACCCGCTGCCCACTGCCACCACTCGGGGACCTGCAGCGTTTCTGACGCTGTGTCCCTCGGGGAAACCAAAGCTTTTATTTTTATCATAACAGTTCTCTTATAAAGCCTTTCTTGCTAGGATTGCTCACCTGGGGAAGCCAATTTCTATGTCAGAAGGGAGCCCTGTAGAGAGGCCTAAGGGGACAGGGAACTAAAAACATATATTTCTAGTAGATTCCCACTGCAAATTACAGAAAGCTAGATGCTTGGAAAAACAAAACTTTTCTTTCATGGTCTGGGAGATAAGAAGTTCAAATTCAAGATACTGGCAAGGCCATGTTCCTTCTGAAGGCTCTAGAAAACAGTCTTCCACTTTTACCCAGCTTCTGGTAGCTCCCACAGTCTTGTTTCTTGGTTGTGGCTACCTTACTCCAGTATCTTCCACCATCTTCATATGACTTTTCCCCTAGCAGCTCTCTGTGCATCCTCTTCTTTTATCCCCTTCAGTATAGCTAGAAGTGGACTTTTCAGTCCCTGCCAAGCCTTTGGATGAGATTACAGTACCACTTGTGGTCCTGATGCAACCCTTGTGAAGCCTCTAGCTAAACTCCACTAGACTCTTAGCTGGGTGGTGGTGGTGCACGCCTTTAATCCCAGCACTCAGGAGGCAGAGGCAGGTGGATCTTTGTGAGTTCAAGGCCAGCCTGGTGTACAAGAGCTAGTTCCAGGACAGGCTCCAAAGCTACAGAGAAACCCTGTCTCAAAAAACCAAAAACCAACCAAACAAACAAAAACTACACTAGTCTCCTGACCTTGAGAAACTGGTATGTGGTAGGTAGGTGTCTGCTATTATAAGCTATTGAACTTTGGTGTCATTTATTTTTTTTATGGTTGTTTTTTATTCCTGAGACAGAGTCTCACACTGTAGCCCGGGCTGATTAATGATTCACTATGCAGCTACGGTTGGCCACAAACATGCCAATCTTCCTGACCTAAGCCCTTGAGTACTGAAATTATAGGTCTTAGCCGCCATTCTTAGATAATGTTGGTGTACTTTGTTCTATAACAGCAGATAACTAATTCAACCATATCTGACACACAGCTTGTTCTGTCTCTCAATGAATAGGGGATGACATTCTTCAAAAACCCATTCCTCTGACTCTTTTAACAGTTGTTTAAAGCCGAGTGGTGGTGGTACATGCCTTTAATCCCAGCACTCGTGAGGCAGAGGCAGGTTGATCTCTGTGAGTTCGAGGCCAGCCTGGCCTACAAGAGCTACTTCCAGGACAGGCTCTAAAGCTACAGAGAAACCCTGTCTTGAAAAACCTAAAAAAAAAAAAAAAGAAAAAAGACAAATATTCTTTATAATGTCAAATTCTTCTTAAAATAGCACTGTATACCAATTTAAATACAATATCTAATAATTATAGGGCTGGAGAGATGGCTCAGAGGTTAAGAGTACTAGCTATTCTTCCAGAGGTCATGAGTTCAATTCCCAGCAACCACATGGTGCCTCCCAGGTACCTATAATGAGATCTGGTGCCCTCTTCTGGCAGACAGGCATGCAAAAACGCTGTATACAAAATAAATAAATAAATCTTTTTTTTTAAGACTTCAACAGTTCTGTCTTCTCAAATTTATTCCATGTACAGTTCCCTATCGAATTTGAGGTTCTTCAGCATCCTCATTACCCTTCCAACAACAGATTCCCGGCAGTCATTGTATCTCCTACAATGTGATGCTCCACACAGAAATTGGAAAAGGTGTTGCCATATACTGTGTGTGTGTGTGTTTGTGTGTGTGTTTGCATGTAAGTAAGTAAAAACCAGAGTTAATGTCCGGTGTCTTCCTCTATTTCTTTCTACCTTATTTTAAAGATGGAGTCCCTCTCTAAACCTGGAGCTCACCAATTCAACTAGATTAGCTGGCAAGCAAGCTTCAGAAATCCTTGTGTCCCTACCCCCTGAGTACTGGGATTACATGTGTATAGCACCACGCTAAGCTTTTCTTAAGGTGCTAGAGACTGAACTTAGGTCCTCATGTTTAGAAGGCAAGCACTTTACCAGATGAGCTATGTCCTTAGCCCGACTTCATATTTCCAATGGGGATAAACCACGGATGCCCCACCCTGCAACACTATCTTGACCCGTGAGCTACACCCGCATTGTTAGCCAAGACTGTGCATGCATTTTCTCTGGCACCCAACTCAAACAGCTCTTTCTCATCCTTTATTCAAGCATGGCCTTCTCAGCATAGCCACTAGCAAGGCTTATCTCTATTAAATACCACCAAGCTCATTGCTACCCTCCCGATTCTATCAACCAGCATACAGGACAGTCCTCGGGCCTGGTACAACCTGAAGATTTGATGGTGCTTGCCATCTGTGTTTTTGATCAGGTTTCTGATAAAGATGGAGATGGGGCAGAGGTGAGGATAACACCCTATGGATTGTGGTCTTCCAAAGAACTGTATGCTGTCTATTAACCCTGGGTGATTTGATAGCAATTAGATGGAAAGGAAATGTGCATTTTAAATGCTCTCTGGCATCAAGAAAGAATGGCAGCCCCTTTCCCAATCTATTTTGTGCTTCAACTTAGTTTCCCGCCATCAGTGTTTTACCCTGTAAGGACACTGTGTTCTCTTACCGATGCTCAGGGCTTCGCTCCAGTTACTCCACAGGTAGTTGTCATCAAAGCATAACCTGTTGGTTTTGACTCTTACTCTGACGGTGTAGACAGTGTCAGCAAGAACACCAGGGAGGATGAAACAGCCTGCACCCTTCGATACAAAGCAGAAATGCACAAAAATATCATCAGTTAATTCCCTTTAGCTCTGCTGTTGAATTATAATTATTGGCCAAATTCGGTATGTGATTAAGACTTGGATTACAATTCAGATTATCTGATTTTGACTCGTGAAAAACATTGGCAATAATCCACAGAACAAAACAGTTTGCTTTTCACTAAGCATTTCAAATTTACGCAGTGCTGACCCACCCCACCCCCGTTACTTGGTGTCTAAGCCCAAATAACAAAAACTAAATTAACTGACCTCCATGTTTTGATCGAATTCTGAATTCTGGCATTTGTCCTCTTCAACCTTGAAAAAAAATAGTTCCAAAATTGAAAAAAAATGTTTTATGTCTTTTAGCCACTTCTAACAGGCTTTCCTCGTATCCTATTAAAAGAACATGTGGGCTGGAGCGATGTGTCACCAGCTAAGAGAACTTGCTTCTCTTCCAGAGGACCAAAGTTTGATTTTCAACACCCATGTTAGGCAGGTCACAACAGTGTACAATTCCACTTACAGGATATCTAACACCTCTGGCTTCCTCTGACACCTTCGTTCATATGCACATACCCGTACAGACACACACACACCCCACACATAAATAAAAATGATGCAAAATTTAAAGAAATAAAAAAGAAACATTCAGTGGAGAAATAAGCAGTGCTGTGTATATTACATATACCTGCGATTAAAAAATTCTTTCCCTCTACCTCCCACCATTCACAAGATCAATTTCAAGTGTGCTGCAAGTGTAACTATGGAAAGTCAAGTAAATGAACAAAGGGACTGTGGAGATGGCTCAGGGGCTAAGTGCTCACCGTGCAGGCACAAGGACAAGGTTCAGAGCAGTAGAACAAATATGTAATGCTGGGTGGGTGGGTGTGGCATTCACCTATAAATCCAGCTCCAGAAAGATGGAGACAAGAGGATTGCCATAGCAATCTGGAGACTAGCTGTATCAGTGAGGCAGAGGATGCCCACAGCAATCTGGAGACTAGCTGTATCAGTGAGGCAGATGATGGCCCATAGCAATCTGGAGACTAGCTGTATCAATGGGTTCTGTGTTTGATTGAGAGATCGTATCATTTTCAGTGAATACAGTGTAAGCACGATAAAGGCGGATTCTCAAAGTCAACCTTGAGCCTCCGCACACATGCAAACACACACCCACACCACACATAAGTGAGAGGAAAAAAATAAATGAACAGACATAAACATAAATATAGCAAACACATAAATATAGAAAACTGTCAGAGGACCCATCTTTATAACTTTGAAAGAGAAAAAGCTGTGTTAAGCAGCACCTATGAACCATAAAGAAATATTTTATAAAACGTTAACACTGAAAACCACAACCTATTAGGGAAACAAGCAGGCAATATAAAGAAGAAGAAAACATATTGTATAATCTCTAACAAAGGCTGTGTATACATTCATCCTCTAAATATTAATGAAAGACAGCTCAATAGGAGAATTGGAAAATGACCTGAAGAGGCAATTCACAAGAAGATATGCACATGGGCAATAAATAAGAAAAAGTTCTTAACTTCATTGGACATCATGGAAGTGCAAATGAAGTAGAAATAACAACACACACACCTCCCAGAAACTATTAAATGTTGATGGGTCACAAAGTGCCTGCAACTCTCAATTTCTGCTAAATGTGTAAATTGGCACAAACATTTGGGAAAATTGTCATTTTTTATAGAGGCAATTATCTGTAACCTTTGGATATCCCACCCCCACAGAGAGTTATGCACTTATGCACCAGGAGACAGGTATGCAAATGTTTGTAAACCTCTACTCATTGTAGCTTAAACTGGAAATTTGCCAAGTCAATGCGAAAATCCATTAGTAGAAAGTGATACAGTTACACAATGGGATGCACATAATGAAAATTAAGCATCTACATGTATTGGAAAAGTCTTGTAAACTTTATGTTGAATCAAAGATAACAAACCCACAGAAAATACCTTGTGGCATTGGTGGTATAATGGTGAACATAGCTGCTGTCCAAATATTCATTGATTGAGAGAGAGAAAGAGACATACGGAGACAGAAACTTGTTCCATTTCCATTGCCCCCTGGGTAAGCTATTCTCCTCTCCGCCCTCTGAGTAGCTGGGACTATAGACATGGCTAGAATGCCTGAGAAAGTTTAAATAGTAGCAACAAAACCAATCTACAAGATTAGAAGTCTTGATCATAGTTTTCCTTTCGGGGTATAGCACCTAGAATAGATAATTAGGGGCTTCTGCGGTATTGGCTATACAGGTGACAGGTAATTTGTAAAATTAATTTCTAAAGCTGTTTGCAGAAGCACATGCTTATAATTTCAGCACTTAGAAAGCAGAGGCTGGAGGGTCAGGAGTTCAAGGCCAGCTTCAGCTACACAGTGAGCTTAAGACAAGCTCTATGAGACTCTGTTTCCTAAACACAAAAACAAACAAAAACCCAAATAAATAAAAATAACTTATGAAAAATCATTGACATATACATTATGACTTACGCAATTTTTCTAGAGTGAATTATATTCTATTCCAAAAATATTTAAAGTTGTTTATTTAATGTGTTTATCTGAGTGGATGTATGTGCACATATGTAGGCAGAAGTCAGAAGAGAGCATTCACTAGAAGTCTTGACAGTTCTGATCCCTATCATGTGGGTGGTGGGAACTGAACACAGGTTCTCTACAAGAGCAATAGGTGGGCTGTATCGCTGAGCCATTTCTTTAGCCCTCCACCACAAATTTTTAAGAGATCCGTCTTCCTTGTTGAGAGCCTAAGATATGAATTTGAATTTTTCAACAACAGTCAAAAAAATCAAGCATGAAAATCTGTTGCTTAGTCTTAACAGTCAAGCTTATGTCAACAAACATTTTAAAAATTTCCAATAATTTACTTTCATTTTGTGTGCATTGGTGTTTAGTCTGTATGTGTGTCTATGTGAGGGTGTGGGATTTCCTGGAATTGGAGTTACAGATGGTTGTGAGCCGCGACTGCTAGAATTTGAACCCCAGGCCTCTGCAAGAGCAGCCAGTACTCTTAATCGCTGTGAGCCATCTCTCCAGCCCCTGTAAAAGAACCATTTAAACATGGAGCAAAGACCACAACATACCTCCTTTAATTTTGGCACTCAATGTCATTCACTAAATTGTCCATACCAGCATTTCTGAAGAGCTAAAAGGCCAACAGAATGAGGAAAGACTATCATTACAGTAGTGCATACACAGGCAGAGAAAAAGCAGGTAGCCTCAGTGTCCTATTTCTGAAACCACTGGCCTTCTGGGAAATCACAAGTGTCAAGTGCCACTTGAGGGATCAAGCTGTAGACTGATGTCACTTCTTTCCTGGACATATCCCAAACATACAAATGTCAAAGTCAGCAGATCACTGTGTAGATTAAGTCTAGGCTCTCATTCCACTGTAAATCCTCACATATGGGTCAGCAGCTGCTGATACCTCTGAGAGAAGGAAAACGAAGGCACAGAACACCAAGCAGACAGTTGTCTTGGAAGGAGTGGGGATAAGAAAACAATTCCTATCTTATTTCACGATTCTGTTCTAAGCTACCTCTGAATATAATGCCCCCCAGTATGATGGTAGGAGCCCATGATCCAGTTTACCCATTCCCAGACCTGCAACTCCAACAAACAACTACAACTCCTCAAGTAGTCTGTCCGAAAGAAAAAGAAGGGTCTCATCAGCAAAGCTCAAATTAGCACACAAAGAGCTGATGACATTTTAGGGTGGAAGCAGCTGGTGAACATCTGCTTGAACGAAGCATTAAACTCAAGCACATAAACAAAGTCATTCCAAAGAGACTATAGCCCGGGCTATGTATATAACATCCATGGCATACATGGTTTCTTCAGTTCAGAATCAATATATTTGTTAATATTTATTAATTCAACAAGACTTTAATTAGTATGTTTTTTTAAGGACTAGGGATTGAACTTAGGACCTCAAGCATGCTAGGCAAGGTTCTACCACTGAGATATAGACTTAGCCCTCATTTATTGATGATTTGTACATAGTATTATACCAAGTAATCTTGGTCTAAGTTGAAGACACAGAGACTGGCCTCTGAGTTCATACTGACTTACAAGTTGTGTGAAAGTTCTTCAACCTTGGTTTCTCAAAAATGTAGGTTCCCATAACACTAGCTTCATGGGTTATTACAAACTAGTACATCAGACACCCTTAGATGAGTGTCTCTGTAGTATGTTCTAGACAGCTGATAAATGGTAGGCATTACTGTTAAGAGAAGTACTAAGGGGCTAAAAACACAAACTTGGGGTTAAGATTTCTGCTTCTATCTCTTTGAGTTTTTATATTACACATGAGCATTTTGCCTGCATGTATGCTACATGGTGCCCTCAGAGGCCAGAAGATGGCATCAAATCCCTAGAACTGGAGTTACAGTCAGTCTTGGACCACCATGTAGGAACTGAGAATCAAAGCCAAGTCTTCCAGCAAAGCAGCCAGTGCTCTTAACCACTGGACCATCTCTCTAGCCCCTTTTGCTTAAATCGTGATTCTTTTACTAGATATATGGCCTTGGGTGTAACAAAACTTTCCCAATGTAAAGCAGGGATCAAATAATGGGACATAGGTCCCTAGGCTTAGTGTGATCTCTAAACAAGAGAACTGAGAGAAAGTACTTACTAGTACCAAGGACAGAATGTTGCACACTTTCAACAGAGAGAAGAGACCTAAGTGTGATCAGGCTTTAGAAAGCAAATGAGTTCAAAGAAGCAGTACCTGTTTCGGCATTTCCCACAGAAGCACCAGGGAAGAGTAAAGGCTGGAGTGTTCAAAATACTCACTTTGCTTTCAATCCCAACATTCTCCCCTCCCCCCCAGAAATAATTTCTTTTCGCATGGGGACACTATGCTTTCTAACACTCACAAGGACTGAACATTACTACCCTGCTTCATTTGCAAATGCCCTGAAGGGCTCTGTTCTGCTGTGGAGCTGGGCACTCCCTGTGGAGTTAGAGAATGTCAACATTGACTTATTTTAGTAAGCATCTGGAGAGTTCCATAATGAGCGAAAACAAGTGGACCCAGAACTTTTAGCCACATGCAAGATACTGGGCTCCTTTAAAAGCAATGTAACACAGTTTAGTACAGAACTTCTAAAATAAAAATGCACAAAGGACCCCAACCAGTAGCAAACAAGAGAGCGAGTGGTACTGTCGTGGTCGTGGTCTTGAGGCGCCACCTTATGGAAACACACACCTAGGATGGTCTGACTTTAAATCTGGACCTACGAAGGGTTTTTAGTTATTACATTTAGTGTGTACCCGGGCATGTGTGCACGTGTGTGGGTGTGTGGCTGCTATGGCACACATGTGGAGGTCAGAGGAAAACTTTTCAGGACTTGGTTCTCTCCTTCCACCCCTGTGGATCGCAAAGACTTGAACGCAGCTCATCAGGCTAAGCAGCAAACCACTGAGCAATCACAGCAGCCTCCCCACTCCAATTCAAATTTACTAAGCAAAGCAACAAAGTCCTCACAAGAATCTATAAAACTTTAAATCAAATAATGGGACTGATGCCCTAAGGTCACACCATATTCTGGTGAAGGCCCCACAGAGACTTTTAATTTGTATGTTTTGCATCGGTTTTTGGACAGCAGATATGTGTGTAATCCAACAAGCACTGACTATTCCAATTTGACTACATTCCTGCCACAAACTCCAAGAAAACAGTGTCCTCCCTAGGGCCTCTACACACCTGCACAGTTTTGTCTCTGCCTTATTGAGGAAACACTGCTCCTATCTTATTCTGGCCACACCTGCTCCCTCTGTTCCCAACCACATCAAGCCCACTCTTGACTCAGGTTTTCTTTAATCTGCTGCCCCTTCTAACCCCAATTCCTCACACAGCTAGCTCCTTCTAAGCATTCTGCTCTCATCTCGAATACCATTATTTTATGTGACTTCCCTACGTAATATTTCCTCAGGCCCTTCTAGTCCTTCTACTTATCAGCCCATTTGCTTTTTCTTCATAATACACCGTGAAATTAGTTGACTTATTTTCATGAATCTCCATGAAGTAAGAGAGAGAGAGATGTTTGTCAGCTGTCATTTTCATTGCTGTGGCAAGCAAAAGTGTCTGGTACTTGGCAGACAATAGCAATGTTTTAAGCAATTTAAACCCTGCACCCAATACTACTATAAACCTTCAAAACTTGTATTAGTCCTTATTTTTAAATTTTTTATTATCTGCTGACAAATATTAAGAGCTACATTTCATTATTATTTTAGTGGAAGAAAATATTCCATGAAAAACCTACCATCTAACAAAACTTACAGAGAAAGGAGAATGTAGTCGATTTTGACTGTTTTTGACGTCCACTTCAGAAGATAAGCATCTGCTACTAAAATTCTGGGGATTCTTCCACTGCACAAATAAGTCATCATTTTTGAAGAAAAGATGTTTAATATGTGGAGGACCAGGTTTCACTGAAAGATAGAAGAAAGAAAATTAGTTTTCACAATTTCATTTAATTATATGTATATAAGATATGATTATATATGTAAACTGGATAATGAAGGTTCACAAAGTGAAATCAAAATAGGGCTGATGGCTTTTAATGGCTTCACATGATCTGATATAGAGCTTGAGAATTTCTGATTACCCACAATTAGCAGAGGAAGTGTATTTAAAACTGCCCAGTAAAATGGATTTAAGGAGAGCCTTTGGGGTTATCTGGTAAATGACATGAACTCTGATCTGAGTCTAGTCAGAAAATGGTCAAAGTAGAATCAGGACATCTAGCTGCCACACAGAGGATAGAGAAAATGAGTTCTTGGATGCACAGGTACTTCCACCACATGGTTAAGAAAATACTAGGTACCAGAGGCTTCTCTAAGTCTCCCTCACTGATGTCAATCCAAGACCACGATTTAAAAAAATACCCTGCTCTCCACTACAGGCTGTAACGTGTCTGTACTTTGAGAACATTTTGTTAAGCGAAAAAAGCTGATCTAAAACAAGAGGCGTGCTGTGATCCTGTTCATGTGAAGTACTAAAGGAGCTGCAGTCAAAGGAACCAACCCCAGAGGGGTGCTGCCAAGAGCTGGAGGGAAGCAGAACTCATGCTTAATAGGTAGAATTTCACTTGTGCATGATGAAAAAAGTATAGATGCTGGGCAGTGGTGGCGCACACCTTTAATCCCAGTACTTTGGAAGCACAGGCAAGCGGGTCTCTGCGAGTTCAAGGCAAGCCTGGTCTACAGACCAAGTTCCAGGACAGCCAGGAATTTTATATAGAGAAATTCTGTCTCAAAACAAAAAAAAAACTCGAGAAAAGAAAAAAATCTCTTATAGAGATCTGCTGTACAACAATATGAATATACTTAGCACTACTGTGCATGTAAGATGATAATGGTAAATTTAGCATTTTGCAATTAGAATCCCAATAAGAATAAAATACTTTGAAAGCATTAGCTTTCAAAGGTCAGATTACTTTTGCAGGAATGAACTGTACTTAATAATAAGGAATAGAAAATAATGGGTAATTAACAGAAAACATATAGAGGCCAACTTCTTGTCAAGACTAATTATTTTTTATGTCACCATTAATTCCAAAAATACCAGTAAAATAAACCTTAAAACCCTACCTAAGACAGTCTGCCAAACAAGCAAGAGGAAAAAGGAGGACTTTACTTCAGCCAACCCCATGTGATAAACTATCCTGACCTCACTCTCTTGGCCTACAAACTAGGCTGCCTTTGGTCCCCTGCTACAGCTGACTTACAAGATTATCTGGAGGAGTGGTAAGTAGTGTTTTGCTTACAGATTTAGATAAGCCTTTGTCAAAAGATGCCTCTTTTCTATTCATCATTTAGCCAGAATCTGAGCTCCCTGGTAGGTTACCACAACAAGCAAACCAATATACTGACATTATTTTACTTTGGAGATTTACAAAACACCGTTTGATACCTCATGCCCTTTGGCTCTTATGACAGATAATTCTTTGAGGTCAAAGAAAACTATATATTCCATTTTACAAATAAGGAACACTCAAAAAGGGTCTATATGCCTTGACAAGAGGAGGCACTAGGTCCTCAACCAAATATTGGTTGTTCAAGTTGAAGCCTTGTGCTGGTTAATTTTGTCATTGAGACGAACTGGAGTCCTGGGAAGAGCGAGCCTCAACTGAGGATCTGTCTCTATCAGATTGACCTGTAGCCATATCTGTAGGGCACTTTGTTGGTTGATGATTGATGTGTCAGGACCTAGCTCACTGTGAGCAATTCCACCTCCAAATAGGCTGGGCAAGCCAAAGGGAGCAGCCAGTAATCAGCCATCATCCACTGTCTCTGCGTCAGTCCCTTCCTCCAGTTTCCTGCCTTGAGCTCCTTCCTCAGCATCCTTCAACAATGGTCGGTGACATGGAAATGTAAGACAAATAAACCCTTTCTTCCCCAGGTTGGTTTTGACCAGCGTTTTATCAAAGCAACAGAGAAGTAAACTACTACTGGCCTCTCTAACAAGTCGACACTTAGCCAATATGGCCAGATCTGGGTCTCCTAGACATTATGACTCATCGATACATGTGCCATGTGGAGTTACACATTTTGAATACAGTGGTGAGTGCATATGTTTAGTGGTAGAGCATTGCTCAGCATTCGCAGGGTCCTGAACTCAATCCCCATCACTCTATCCCAACAAAGGCTTTATAGCCAAAGGATTATTCAGGGAGTATAGCATCTGAAGAGCATCTCTCAGAGTTGCAAAGTGAAAGGAGATCTCTGAGTCAGAGAGCCCAGGTTCCAATCTTGGCCATACAACTGACTGCCCTAATAAATCTCTGCCTGTTTCTAAGTCAACAAGAAGAAGGCATGTGGTACTCATGTCGCAGAAATGCCATTTCTAATCTGCTTCTTAAAACATCTATCAAAGAAAAGCTTATGTACATGCAGTCTCTTGTTTCAGGAAGATCTTCAGACTGAAAATTATCATCTTCAATTATTTGTTTTAATCATTCAAAAGATAGAACAACCTTTTATCCATGCTGTCCAAGAGGGCTTTGAAAACTTACCACGGGAAGTTAAAGACACTATTTTGAAGGATGGCCTAATTTTCCCAGCAATGTCCTTGACCATTATTTGAATGTTGTGCTGTTCAAAACTAGAATCTACTTTAGTCAATTTAAAGGAACAGCCAATGCGTTGACCTTCTCTATAGATGTTTTCACACTGAAGAACTTTCCCCAGGCTGCTGTACCTACAAGATAAAATGAGACAATGCTCTGAGTTATTTTGAACAAAGTCAAGAGACAAGGGTAGTCATTTTAAAAAAAATGGCAGAAAGAAATCTCCATGAGAAACAATATATGCAATAAGGCATGATAGATTTTAAGAGCCTGCTTTCTAACATGACTCATTTCATATTCTAGGAGAAAAGATTGTCCTTTGATGATGGGTATTAGTACTCATAATAGCGATGGGCACTGGAACCCTCCCATTGCTCTTCTGTACGAGGAAAGAAGTTCTGAAGGCAGAATGAGGTTTACCCCTTCTGAAAAGGCATATATACTGAACCTCAGTGGCTTCCCTCTACTCCACTGTCTCTTCCTTCCTTGCTTTCTTTGATTGTTCCCTCATTCTTCCCTGCTCCTGGGCGGGGGAACAGTCATAATGACATTCTTCTCTACTTCTGTTTTATGTGTGTATGTATCCATGTGTGTGCACACATATGCATACGGAGGCAAGAGGGGAGTGTTGGTGTTTTCCTCCATGGTTCTCCACTTTGTATCTTGAGACAGGGTGGCTCACTGATATTTCGCTTACATTTACTGATGAGCAAGCCGCAGGGATCCTTCATTCTTCTCTACGTCAGTACTAGGATTAAAAGCATACACCACTACACCCAGCTTTTTTTTTTAGAAAAAAAAATATGGGTGCTAAGGATGTGAATGAAGATCCTCATGGTTACAAAGTAAGCAGAAAAAGGCCATCTCCTCAGCCCCTCCCTTTCTCTACTTTTGATTTCCTTATTCATGCATTCTGCTGGTCACCCCCATCCTTCTACTTTATTATGTATTCTGGGCAATTCCTAAACCTGACCATTCACCTCAGAATTCCTCCATGTTTTTGTGGGTTTTGTTTGTTTGTTTGTTTATTCCAGACAAGGTCTGGGTGGCCTGGAATTTACCAGGTTTGCCTGGAAATCACAGATACCCACCTGCCTCTGTCTCCTGAGTGCTGCGATTAAAGGCATGTACCACCACCCTGCTCATCCCAGACTTTAACAACTCTTCCCGCTTGCCTCAGCCATTGACTGAAGAAACCATATGTACCCACTCTATCCCTCACCAAACTGCCATTTCTGCCATCTTTCCATTTCTCCCACTCCGAGTTCATTTTCTCGATGTTCCTTAGATACTTTGAAATAATGAACTTTTTTTCTTTTTTCTCCACATCCTGTCACCAAATTCTTTTGGCCAACTCTCTTGGAGTCTCATCTTCTGTGATATTCCCACTGGTCACCCCTTAATTCATGATCTCACTGCTTCAGACTTCATACTTGACCTCTCTGATCTTCATTACTAATGCCTTCTCATTACCGCCAGATCAGCATTTGAGCACACGATGCCTTTCGAAGTGTTCACTCTACCGTCCAGCTTTTAGAATTAGTGCTGCTGGCATCCTAAATCCCATCTCATCTCTACACATGTCTTCCCAAGTGACCGGGAGCACCTAGACAATGGATATGATGTGTTTATTACACTCGCTCTTTGTCTCACTTTCACATCAGCTATCAGAGAACTCTGTTTTTTAGGAACTGGAACAAGACAAGGTCAAGTCTTACATCATCTGCCACAGTTGGAGTTGTGCAAAGGTTCTGTAGAAAAGGAAGATCATTTTTTAAAAATGAGCAAAGAACAGAGTCTCAAACCCTTGACCTGTCACCTCAGAATTATCTGCAGTTCTTCCTGAGCTCAGAAAACGCAAAATCCTGCTGCAAACCAGGTTTGTTTGGTTTTTTTTTATGAAAATGTAATTTATTTACTCCTACAAATACTACCAAGAAGTGTTTTGATACAGAATGTCTGTCTAGAGAAAGTTCATCTCTTCATGTTGCTGTTGTTGCGACACGGGGTCTTGATGGCCTCAAGCTCACTCTGTAGTCAAAAGATAAACTTGAACTCCTAGGATCCTCCAGTCTCCACCTCCAAAGTGCTACTATGATCATCTAAAAGCACGAAATCTTTCCTCTCAGTTGTAAGTCTATATGGATCATAAAAGAAAACTTCTAGAACCTTAAATTATGGTCATGAGCAGTGTTGGGATTAGACAGTCCTGGAATGTTTGCCAACCAAAACAGAAACTAACACTACTACTGACATTGTTTTCTTACATAACAAAAGCTAGTGATAAGTGTGACTTTTAAAATATAATGAAAGGAGCTCCTGTGATGTACCGCTTTCTGGGTTCATCTTTCATTTTGTCCCCCAGCAGTTCATAGATAACTCGTGGACTCTGAAGGTGATTAATGTGTGGGGAAAATCCCTACAATTCATCAAGTTGGCTGGACTGGAGCTGTTCAGGTCAGGCTCCTTCCAATCCCAAACTACCCTGCTATGACACAAGTCATCGCTCTGACTTTACAAACCATGATTTTGAATTATAAAAAAAAAAAAACCTCCCCATTTTCTGACTGGGGATTAGGGGAACAGTCTGGCAATTCGTGCAATGTGATCTACATGAGTATCTAGGCCATTGTTCATGTTTGCTAACCAATAACATGTCTGGATTCCCTTGCCTTTGGGGTTTTGATTGAAAAGGATCCATCTAGGGGAGCGAAGGGGAGTAGCAAGCATGGGCTTGATGTCAATTCCATGTGGAAGGAGAAGCAAGCACCACTGAGTGGTGACTGTATCTGCAAGGGAGCGCAAATAACCAGCAAACATGGGTATCTCCAGCCCTCATGAACTGCCATGCTGACCGTCAATCACAATTCCAAGCACTTTTTAAATAACAGCCCCAACAATCTTCAGAAGTAGTTATCATCACTATCCCCATTTTACAGATGATAAAACCCAGGTTCAGAGATAAGAAAGGCTCGTTGCAAATAAGGATCTGAACACACACATAGTCTGGCACTAGAAAGAAGAAGTTGTGGAGTGGTGAGAGCAGACAACATGGAACAACACTGTACAACAGAAATGGGCCATCCAGTACAGCACTCACTTGTGACCTCTGGAACTGGCTGGTCAGACAGAGTCACTGAGGTTTTAATTTCATTTAAATTAAATTGTAAACAGCCTGTGGTGGTTTGAATGAGAATGGCCCCCATAGGTCATATATTTGAATGCTCGGTCCCTAGTTGGTAGAAAGTTTGGGAAGGATTCGGAGAGGTGGCCTTGTTGGAGAAGGTGTGTCACTGGAGGTAATTTTGAGTTTTGAAAAACCCATGCCATTCCCAGTTAGCTATCTTTCTGTCTCATAGTTGAGGATCAATACGTCGGCTCCCAGCTACTGTTCCAATGCCATGCCTGTTTGGCTGCTGTCTCATCATGATAGTCATGGACTCTAACCCTCTGGAACTGTTAGCCCCAAATTAAACACTTTATTTTCTAAGTTGTCTTGGTCATGAAGTCTTATCACAGCAATAGAAAAGTAACTAAGGCGCAGTCATACATAGCTAGCATCTCCAGTACTGAGTAGCCAAGTCCACACTGTGTAAACCATGGAAAGAGCCTCTGTCAAATGACCAGCACTGGAAATACATTGACAAGAAGTAGTATCTTTGATAACTGACCCCTGGGGTGTCAGCGAACTACCACTTTCCAGATCACTCCTTGAGCCATGTCCAGTTACAGATTGTGCTCTGACAGAATGCATCAACTTGGGGCTGAAGGCCAACTCAAACACTGTCTGTTGTCAACCGTGACAAGAGCCTGCATCATCTCAGAGAAGAAGAATGCTTTCCCAGATTAATCCTAAGGAGGTTGTCTTAGTTAGTTGGGGTTTTTATTGCTGTGAAGAGACACCATGACCATGTCAACTCTGATAAGGGAAAACATTTAATTGGGGCTGGCTTACAGTTCAGAGGTTTAGTCCTTTATCAGCATGGCAGGACATGGTGGAGTGCAGGCAGACAGGGTGCTGGAGAAAGAGCTGAGAGTTCTACATCTTAATCCTCAGGCAAGCAGAAGCAACTGTGTGTCACACTGAATATAGTTTGAGCAAGGAGACCTCAAAGCCCACCCCCACAGTGACACACTTCCTCCAACAAGGCCACACCCACTCCCACAAAGCCGCACCTCCTAATAGTGCCACTCCCTATGGGGGGCATTTTCTTTCAAACCGCCACAGGGACATTGCATGGCTTGCACTGAGTCTTGGTTTGTGCTAGCATATCTCCAGGGCATGCACACCTCCCCCTATTTTTTACTTAATAGATCCTTAAGGACTAGTTCACCCCAATTGTAATAACTGGATTGCTTTCCTTTAGTCTGTTGTAAAATGAGGTAATTTTAAGACTCCCCCTCATTCTCTTTCTAGTCCCCTCCTAAAGAGACATTTCTAAAGGATTTCCCTGTGGTTCCAATCATGATAACTCTGGGGTTAATAGCATAATAAACACAGGCATTCTACCAATTCCTAAGGTATCTTTCAAGCCTACAGTAGCAGCTCTCTATGCCTTTCACTGCAGCACAGAGCCAGGCGACTCCTAAAGGCTTAATTCTGTTTGCTTCCCTGCTACCAAGTCTTGGGGAGCCAGATGTACTCAACCCTTCTTTTTCACTCCGGACTATAGAGATCCTGCATCGCTTATACTTCTACATCCTCATCCTATCCCCAACTGTTCTCTAGTTTTGGATCCTACAAGAATTTCACAACTGATTTATGGAACACCTACCCCAAGTGTCGAGCACTGGGGGAAACACAACACAGCCTCTGCTCGCAAAGGAGACTGCAGCCTGGAGACGGGAACTACCACTAAGTAAACAGGAAATGATACACTGTGCAGAGCATTATGACATTCAAAAGTACTACTGGGGACATGTCTCCAGACTTGAGAGGTTCAGGAAGACAGTCTGAAGAGGAAATTGCATCTTAGCAGAGCAGAGGACAAACAGGACGCATTAGGTCTAAGGGGAAGGAAGGTACGGACTGTGAGAGAAGGTAGAATATGTTCCCACTGGTCTGTGTAAATATCCCTGTTTGAGTACCACTATTCTGGGTATCGAAGAGACAGTGTAAAGAATGGAAATAAATTCAGTGTAGGCTGTAAGAGGGGCAGAGGTCCAAGGAGGGGGATGAGATAGGCTAGACAGGTTGACAGTAGCCAGGAGATAAGGGGCTTTGTTTGTCATGTTGAAGAGTATGGGCTTTACCATAAAGGTACAAGAGCGCCACACGATGTGTAAGGAAAGGTGATCCAGTGGGTACCAAGAATGAACAATGGGAACTTTTATATGGAGATGGGGGATTGGGAAAAAAGAAGCCTACAGAGCTGACCACACTATCTTAGGACCACCGGGCTTTACCTGTGGTGTGTCTCAACCTTATCAGGCTGACCCTCCCACCCAATGAGGAGGAGGGGGATTGCAATGCCCCGGGACATTTATGGGTATTTCATTCAACAATTCATGTGATTTGAGGGGGCTGACATGCCGAGCCTGGTTTATATAGCACACACACGCATGCACATGTATATTGAAATATCACGTGGTAGCCTATAAATATGCATAATTTTATGTATCATTTAAAAATAAATTTAAATGAAAATACCATATGGGGATTTTGCACTCTGCTTCATGATCTACCCATACCCATGAGTGTTTTAATATAGTATGAATATCTTCCATGATGTAAGCAGGCAAAATGGTCACTCCAAGATGATTTTGTTTCCTTTCCCTAAGGTCTTGTGCATGTTGAGCAAATCCTCTACCCCTGAGCCACAGGCACAATCTGATATTCCAGAACATATATCTTCAGAAGTCCTAGACATGGTCCCACCCATGCCTTTCTCTCAGAGATGTTTTATCAAACAAGTGAGGAGAGCAAGGCCATGTAGAGGACAGATTCCCAAGGTTGGACTCCTTTCTCCAGCCAGCTGTCACGGTGCCTCAATATCCTTGCCCCGGTTAGGCTTTGCTTTTGTCAACTTGACATAAACCTAGACATATCTGGAAAGAGGGAAGGAATCTCAGTTGAAGAATTGTTTCCATCGGATTGATCTGTGGGCAAGGCTGTGAAGCATTTTCTTCATTAATGACTGGTGTGAGCGAGCCCAGCCCATTGAGAGTGGTACCACCTCAGGGCAGGTGGTCCCAGCCTGTGAAAGAAAACTGAGTATACCAGGGGGAGTAAGTAAGCAGCACTCCTCCACGACCTCTACTTCAGTTCCTGCCTCCAGGTTCCTGCTTGAGTTCCAGCCCTGAATTCTGCTCAAGAGGAGCTATAAACCTTAGGTTAAAAGAAATGCTTTCATCCCCTAGCTGCTTTTTTTAAATCATTTTTTATACAGAAATATAAACATGACTAATGCAATCTTCATGACTATAGGGAGATAGATAGACGAGGGTGGGTAGTAGGTACAGTAAGGGGGTAAGGAGTAAGTTCAGTGTTCTACAGCTAGCAGGGCTATTAGCGCCCATAACAGCTAATTACAAAGATAGGAAAGGAGTCTGAAGGCTTTCAGCATACAGAAACAACAGGTTTTGAGGAGAGAGATATGGTATTTAGCATGACTTGGTCTCAGCATATAGCTTATATAAGCCAAATTCTAATACAATATTCCACAAATATGTACAAATATCAAATCAATGAAGTCTTTTGGGCCTTTATAAAGAGTAAATAAACCTGATTTTAAAAATCCTCCAGTTTTAGGCAGGCATGATGATCCCAGATATATTGCCAGAGTTTGAGGCCAGCCTGGGATACACAGTGAGGTCCAGGCTAGCCTAAGCTACAGTGTGAGAACCTGTTTCAAAAACAGAGAAAGGAATGTAATATATATGTATGTAGTGTGTGTGTGTGTGTGTGTGTGTGTGTGTGTGTGTGTGTGTGTGTGTGTATAATATGGCTCTTGGGAATTGTGTTGCTTTTTTTAAAAAGCCCATTTTATATGATGTGTGCTGCAGAATTTCATTCCAGTGACATTCTTGAAGTAACAAAACTATATAGACGGAGGACAGATCAGCGAGTGGCTGCCAGAGGTTAGAGACCTGGGCGAGAGGAATGAAAAGGAGGATGGGATGGAGGAGACGGGTGCGGCTATGAAAGAGCAACTGGAGGGAACTATGTAGTGGTGGAGCCATGTGGTGTGATAAAGCTACATAAAACTCTACACACAAATATACATGAAACTGGTGTCATGTGACAAGACTGTAGACTGTGTCAATTCCAATTTCCTGGTTTTTAGATTGCTTTAGAGTTGACTACTGAGGGAAAAGGAGTGAAAGAAATGTGGGGTCTTCCCATATACATGTCGCATTAGTGTGTGAATGAGCATTTCAAAATAGGAAGTGTTTTTAAATAGATGTATTTTCTATTCAGCTGTCACTTCTTCTTGTGGTGTTTTTGGTGGTTTGTCTTTTGTTCTTTGTTTTTTTTAAGGGTGGACATTCTTTTTCCTTTTTATACTTTTTAAATATCGTATTCCATTTATTTATTCGTAGGTATTTATTTAGTGGGAGGTACACATGTCATCGAGCATGTGAGGAGGTCAGAGAACAACTTACCAGACTCACCATGTGGGTTCCAGAGATCCAATTTAGGTCCCCAGGCCTGGCAGCAAGTGTCTTTTACCTGCTGGGCTTTCTTAATGTGTCTTTCCTTTTTTATTTTTTTTCAGATTAGTTTTTAAGTTACTATACCAAATAATGAGTTTCATTATTAATTACTCATCTATACTGCCTTCATAGATAAAGAATAGCCTCATCAGGCCATGACATTTGCAAGGCCCTGGTGGTTTGTTGTTTGTTTGTTTTCGAGACAGGGTTTCTCTGTGTAGCCCTGGCTGTCTTGGAACTCACTCTGTGGAGCAGGCTGGCCATGGACTCACAGAGATCTGCCAGGTTCTGTCTCCCAAGTGCTGGATTTAAAGGTGTGTGCCACAACTGCAGAGCCAAGGCCCTGAGTTTTATCCCCACCACCACATATAAAGAATAGGCTATTCTTCTTTAATATAAGGCTGACTTCAAAGGCTCCCAACATAACCACAATGTTCCGGTTAATCTGTTGCACCTGCGGCGCATACTCACCAGTAGTAAAGAATATAGTTTGTGTCAGGGCTTGTATTCCTTCCAGGAAGCCAGGAACACTTCATATAGCTCAGGTTGTGCCAAATGCACTGGAGCTCAGTCACAGCAGACTCAGGATCACCTAGAATGTCCAGGCAAGAGTCCTTGTCATGGAAAGTAGTTATCGGCCTAACCCCTAATCTCACACCCATTTTACCCAGATGTCACTCAGGACGGTAAAAATACAAATGTAATTCAGTCACAGCTTTCTTTCTCATCTCTTTATACAATGAAAGCATCTTTTGTGGGGGCTTTTGTTTCTTTGTTTTTTGCTTTGTCTTAAAATTATTCATTCATTCATTCATTTATGTTTATATGCCAATCCCAGCTCCCCCTCCTATCCTTCCACTTTCCCCTACCCCACTCCCATCCACTCCTCAGAGAGGGTAAGGTCTCCCCTGGGAAGTCAACTAAGTCTGTCCCATCACCTTGTTGAGGCAGGACTAAGCCCCCACTCCCCACCCCCATGCCTAGACTGAGCAAGGCATCTCTCCATAGAGAATGGGCTCCACAAAGTCAGTTCATGAGTTAAGAAAGCATCTTTTGTATCTCCAAAGGAGCCTTACTTTTCTAGCTAGAGAAACTGGTCAAAAGTCAAATAATATTTCAGCCATATTCAGTGACTAAATGAATGTAAAAATACAAACAGCCCCTATATTCTATCATGTTTATTATTTGTTTTAATTAAAATATAATTACGTCACTTCCCCTTCTCTTTATTTCTCCCATCACCCTCATATCCCCTACTCTTCCCTTCAAATTGTTGGCCCTTTTTCAGCTGGCATATCTATGTATAAATGTACAAAGTCAACCAGCTGAGTCTGCTTTTGTCGTTTGCTGCGTGTATGATTTCAGGGCTGACCAGCTGGTATTGTGTGTCTGCATATGGGTAGGTACATGAGGGAGCATGTGCCTGCAGAGGTCAGAAGCATCCAGCACCCTGGAGCTGGAGTGACAGGTGGCTGTGAGCCATCTGACACGGGTGCTTAGAGCCTAAGTAGGGTCCTCTGGAAGAGGCAAGCCTTTTATAAAGACAATTTACCCACCTTTCTTCTCATCAGTACTGACAACTAGGGAAGTTCTAGGGTATCATAAGCATAACCCAAGCTTTAATAGTTGCTTGTTGTATGCTGTGGTTTCAGGTGTTCTCCTCCTATTCCCCCTTCTCTGACATGGTTTCCTAAGTAGCCTAGGATGACCTGGAACTTGTCATGGAGCACAACCTGGCTCTGAATTTATAATCTTCTTACCTCATTCCCCTGAGTACTTGGATTAGATGTGTGGATCACTAAGAAGGCTGCCTTTATCTTTTGGTATTCTTTATTTTGTTATTCCTTGTTATTCTGGCTGTTTTTTTTTTTCAAGAAACTGGCTCAATCTCCTGGCTCCAAACAATTCTTCCTGTCTCAGCATCACAAGGAATGTGACTACAGGCACTTGCCACCACATCTGGCCTGAAATCATCCTGATATGATATCTCTCTTGATAAAGAGGTTTCAGTTATCATGTCCCTACATTAATCCAATGCCCATGTTTAAAATGTCAGCCTTTAGCCTTCATGCTCCTTGAAGGAATACTCTACTGAGCCATCACGAACCATTTTACATCACAATATAACTGCTTCTAAAGTTAGTGAACTCCGAAAATTACAAATATGGTAGGTCAAGCTGGTTTTGTTTTGGTTTTTCAAGACAGGGTTTCTCTGTGTAGCCCTGGCCATCCTGGGACTCACTCTGTAGACCAGGCTGGCCTCGAACTCAAGAGATCCGCCTGCCTCTGACTCCTGAGTGCTAGAATTAAAGGCGTGAGCTGCCCACTGTCCATCACAACCAAGCTGGTTGAAATCATGATCTCAGTTACCTGGCAGTCCTAAACTTTTATACCTTTTAAGAGCAGTGCCTCATATGGTTTTTCTTTTGATCAACGCAAATCAGCGAGCACCTTAAACAACAAACCATGCAGTGCTAAGGCTTAGAAGCTAGAGATGGGGCCTGGCTCTGCCTAACAAAGGACCAGAATAATATGAAAAGACAAAATGTGCAAATCCTCTCAATTATTGTAGGAGGTAGATGCTCCCATCTTATAGATGAGGAATATAGGTGGGGACACTAATCTAACCGAGCTCACACAATTAGTAACTGGCAGAACTGGGATTTTTAAATGTTGGTAGCTGGTGTCTGGTAGCATTTCTTGTAATTAATGTAGGCTCCTCCCTGTACATAATAAAAGACACAGAAGGATTGTGGGTAGAGTGCAAGTAGGGGACAATGATCCTCACCACTCAAGAGCTTTTCCTTTGACTAGTCATGTACTGAAACTAGGCCAGCATACTTATTCTCCTTTGGCATTTCCCCCCATATATATTCTGCATAGCAAACTAATTTCCATATTTCATAACCAAAACAGTGTTATTGGTTCCCTAGAGTGCTGAGCCTGAAGACCTAGAGCATGTCACTCCATCCTCTTCTCCACGTGCAACACATCAGGAGAACAATGCACGCCTTACTTCAGATCAGTTTTAAAGCACATTTTAGGGAGGGAGGGATGGGAGAGGGAGTGCGTGTAAATGTGTGTGTGTGTGTGTGTGTTCATTTTTCAAATTATAGAAGAAAGCATTCTAACTATGTAAATATTATCATTATTGAAACTGTCTGAGCTACTTGAAGCAGCAACATCCTCAGACTTATCAGCATCCAGTACAGGGCCTGACCCTTATTTGACTCAGCAAAACTTTGAGAATGAAACAAAGCCACCAGCCATGAATGTGAGCACACCAAGCAATTGACTACGCTCTTCACTTGCAAGGTGGAACATCTGGATCTGTTACCTTCGGGGGGTGAGATGCACTTTGTCCTCACCGCACTAGGCTTCTCACTTTCATTGGCACTACATTGGGATGCCACTTGCAGACAGATCTTTTCATTTAGGGGTACTTCCTTTGAACGGCGAGTTTCTGGAGCAATTATCTGAGATTAGGAAGTTTTAAAAAAAAAAAGTAACTTCTACAGCAAACAAACAAAAAGGGACACTTAAATCACAAAGTCTTAGCAGACCCAAGTGTTTAAGAAAAATAATACGCTCTTAGATAGTGTGGGTGAGTGGTTGTAAAAGTAGGTTTTTCCGCTCTTCTGCCATGGCTGTAGACCTGCAGTAGTGTCTTGGTCTTAGTTTCGGTTGTCATAATTTCGAAGCAGGGAAGCAAGACTCTACTGACATTTAACAGACAGAGGCCAGGAATGGTACCTGACACCCTGTAATGAACAGGTTAGCCCACCTTTCTCCTATAATAAATAATAAGCCTGAATTAGGCACTAGTAGTACCACCTGCCACTGAAAAACTCTAGAGTAGATAAGAGAGTCCCACATTTAAGGGTATAACTTAGACGTCTACCATGCTAGCTAGCATCAACTCCCTACAAGCAAACTGAAAGGAAGCAATTATCAAAATTCCATCAAGATCAAGCTTAAAATGGCCACATCAAAACTCCAGCCATTGTGGCGATCTCTAGGGATCGAAGGCCAAAGAGAACCTTTTCATTAAACACTTTTTTGGGGAGTCTGAGCAAGGTTTGACTGTTGCTATATGCACTTACACGCTTCATCTGGAACACAGATAAGGATAAATAAGCTTTGTGAAACCACAGATTCCCAGACACTGCAAAAATCTAAGACAAAATCACAGAGCTGCTTATTATGACTTAGATCAACTTTATTAAAGGGCTCTCTAGGAAATTAACATTTCCAGAGGTGAGAGGAATAGTTAAGAATGAAGCTGATTTTAGTCAAGAGTTCCAAAGAGCACTTCCTGTTTTGCAATAGTTTCTTACTCAAGTTTCCCATAGTATTTCCTTTCATAATTTCCTGGTAGCCATGAAAAGAGGGGAAATGGTCACGTCGCTTCATCTACCACCTCAAGCAACTAGTGTGACATTTTGCGTGCCTGCTGCTCCCTGGGCATGAGGGAAACTCCAGTCACCTCTGAAACAAGGACATGAGGATGCTCTCAGGAATTCGTCAACAAACCAGTGATGAATATACTAGAGGAATGATGTATATGGACACAGAATAGTACAATTAGGATCGTACTCTGAAAAAGTGGGGCCAGTAGGTCAGAAAAAAAAAATAGATCTCTTCAAGTAAAATCCTGGCTCAGAGAAAGGAGGTGCTGACTTGATAGTGTGGACATGGAGACTCTAGCAAAATTATGGTTATCCTCAGCGGGGCCTCCGGCTATTCATAGCCAAGAACATTTTTCACAAGGAATTCTTGATTCCTTGCCAAGAAATCTACTTATCATTTGGCTTCCCATATAGGCTGTCCCTACCGGGATAAAAAGTACAGTGCTGACAGAGGTCTTCCTGGAATGCATCATCATTTAGGGCTGTCCCTTTAGGAACGAATGTAGGCTGAGGAAGCAAAGTGTCTGACCGCGCCCATGGAGCTCAAGCCCAGCCCTCGAAAGTGTGATAATGGTGGCAGGAAGACTTCCAATGTAACTCTTACCAACTTCACTCTCTTACTAAGTACAAGTTGCTGAATGAGCCTGGCCGACTCGAGGATTCTTCCTGATTCTCACCTGGGAGATGCGGTCACTCTCTGAGGACGCCAAGGGGCAATGGATTGGCAAACATCAGAAATTAGGGCACAGTACTTATCTCAAAAGTGTGATACTGGGTTCAATCCCCAGTATCACAAGTTTTGGTACTTTTTGTTTAAAATAATTTTTCTAGTTTAAAAAGAATTTCTTAGAAATCATAAATTAGGATCATGGGGGAGTGGGGGGACCTCAGTTCTCTCATCATCTTTAGATCCTGCTCCAGCTAGAGATCTAGAGTTTTATTATACTGGCATCTTAAATTAAAAATTGCTTCCAAACATAGATTTGAATCTTATCTTCTAGGCATGTGAATAATAAAACAGATATTTAAAGATGATGCTTTTGAAGTCTCTTTCTATGGTGGTGCATGCCTGGATTTCCAGCACTTTGGATGCAGAGGCTGAGGAATCGGGAGCTCGAGGCTAGTCTCAGCTACATAAGGAGACAGAAATCAGCCTGAGATACAAGAGACCCGGCCTCAAAAAGAAAATCTCCAATTTCGAGCTATGTAATATTAAATTGGTATGAATCAAACAGGAGGCCTAAATAGTAATGATCACCGAGTGAAACCTTCCTCCCTGTATCAGACAGAAAACGCAGTTCTTTTCAGCAGAATCACTGCACTCTAGTAGCTGCTATAATGACAGTATGCTCCACCCCTCTGGGAATCTGACCTTCTTGGAAACTGTATCCAAGCCCAAGGCTGCAGTCCTGGATTTGTCCATCTCTCTGACAATGAACACCCTCTTGGCTTCATCACACCTTTCCCCGCTAAAGAGTTCTTTCCCAGCAGGAAAGGGAGCCAGCCTCAGCTTAGTCCTCGCCTTTGATTTACTCTTCCAACGGGACTTCCCTATCTCTCGGTGATGAAAGATAACCTATAATGCATTGCCAGAGCTGCCTTCTACTTGCCAGATTGGAGAGTTAATGGACATGGACAAAACAATGGTAGAGGGATACTAGTGATATCAATCATTTGCTTTTTTTTATATCTAAAAAGCCCTCTTTGCATATCTCTCTTGTCTCGATAAGCCTCTCTGTGAAGACTAAAAGCAACCTGCAGACTTGATATCATTTAGCAACTTGAAAACACTGGGCTTCTGTGTACACTGCCTGCTGTTCAATAGGTCGAGTGGCTACATACAACCCTATAGATGATACTGAGGTTGCACCCAAAGGACAGGAAGAGAAGCACTGCTGTTGCCACTCATTTGCAGCCTCACAGAGGCAAACTCCAGGAGGTCTAGACAGTACTGCCTCTTCAAAATTCTGGACAAGTTCAACCCTGAACACCTCTCTCACCAGACACAATGCAAGAAGGTATAGACTCACAAGACTATTGAATAGATGGCCATCAAGAACCTAATCATCCCATCCGGCAATCAAAAATTATTTAAGTCTTCAGCTGATTAATTCTAACAGGCAAGGTGTAATTTTTTCCCTGTTATTTTCCTCAGGCACCAGCAAATGTAAACCCACTGACCACTAACATCTCATCCTTCCATTTCCCCGTGGCATTTACTTTTAGACGCAAAGCTCATGCATATCTATCGGTAGACATGAGCGAGGAGATGCTAAATGTGCAAATGCGCTGCAATGGAGGCTCATATAAATACAAGAAGATCTGGGCAGTGGTGGCGCACGCCTTTAATCCCAGCACTCCAGAGGCAGAGGCAGGCAGATCTCTGTGGGTTCGAGGCCAGCCTGGTCTACAGTGCGAGTTCCAGGACTGCCTCCATAGCTACTGGGAAACCTTGCCTCAAAAAAATCAAAAAACAAGTAAGTAAATAAATAAATAAATTCAAGAAGATAGAGCTATAGACAAGAACATAAAAGCAAACATCAATAATGGAACTGATTACTTATTGGGTGCCAAATACATAACGCTATCCAGTATTTTCTATCAGGACAATCAATTATTTTCAATCATCAATAATTAGCAAATATTTTCAAATGTTCGATTTTGTCGATAGTTGTTTCTATAGGTCTCCCCAGGGGACATCTGGGAACAACCTAAAGTAACATTGCCATTTTGGAGATGAGAATTTGACTCATTCTTTGCTTTGATCACAGTGTTTGCCCACTTTGCCGCAGCGGGGACACAGATTCTAGCAAACTTACCTTATCCTGTTTGTCATCAAAATGACTAAGGTACCTGAGAGTACAGTTTGGGTTGGCTCCCTCAGGAGGATTCCACGTCCATATTATTGTGCAGAGGTTTTCGACAGAGACGCTCAAATTCGTTACAGGTGGCTGAACTTCTGTTCAAATCAAACATTAGACAAACAAAGATCAATGCCAGCCAGACTTTTTAATGGCTCATTTAATCCATTCTCCCACACCCTAGGGCCAAGACCAATAACAAGCTGAATTAACAACATCTAACATTTGCTGAGACAAACAAGGTTACACTTTACACATATTAATGAATATGTGCACAGACAGTTTTGAAACAGGGACACTGTTGGCTTCATTTGAAAGATGCAGTGACTAGTTGGGTATGGTAGCTCACATGGGCAACCTCGGCAATTGGGAGCCCAAGGCAAGAGGATTGCTCTGAGTTTAAGGTCAGCCTGGGCTACATAGTAAGTTCCAGGCCAACATGAGCTACAGACTCAGACTGTATCAAAAAAAGAGAAAGAAAGAAAGAAAGAAAGAAAGAAAGAAAGAAAGAAAGAAAGAAAGAAAGAAAGGAAAAGAAAGGAAGGGAAGAAGGGAGAAAGGAAAGGAAAAAGGGCAGTCAGGCTGTCAAGGTAACCCAGTGGGTAAAGTCACCTGCACACAAGCCTGGTAACCTCAGGTTCAATCCCCAGGGTCTACATGGTGGAAGGAGAGAACACACCCTTGAAGGTGCCTTCTGACTTCCACAAACGTGCAGTGGCATGAGTGTGCGAGCAAACACATATACCTACATTTTTAAAATTAAAAAGAATAGTAATAGCAAAAGTGACTGAGGCACAAGGAAGCCAGTCACTTTACCTCATACCCCATGATCAGTGACACAGCTGAGATTGCAATCTGGATAATGTGGCTTTAAAGTCACATTTGTTTTTGAGATTGTTTCCACTCAGATTGACCCCAAACGTCCTATTATAGCTGGCCTCCCACTGTTGATCTACCTCCACCTCTCAATTGGTATAGTTATAGGTATGCACCAGTATGGCCCGTATCTTTTCTAGGGATAGAGCATAGGGCCTTGAGCATAGGAAGTGTCTCTGTCGCTGACCTACATTCCAAAGCCATATACTTAATTAAATATAGCTAATATAAATATAATATATTCCTTCCATAGTATCCACAGGAGGTCTATTTCAAAAACCTGTGTGAATAACAAAATTTGCAAAGGCTCCTTGCAGGATTTGCATATAGTTCATGTACATCCTTCCATATACTTTAATGGTCCATAGATCAATGTTGTATTGTATTGTTTGGAAAAATAATGACAAGAAAAATGAAACTATAACATGTTCAACACAGGTGTAACAGTTTTAGATTTTTCTTTTCTTCTTTTTTTAATCTACAGGCAATTTACCAGTAAACACATGGCTTATGAATGAGAAACCTATGGACCTTTTGTTGAGATAGAATCTCACTATGTACCCTCGGCTGGCCTGGAACTTACTATGGCTATATGGACCAGGCTGGCCTTGAACTCACAGATACCTACCTGCTTCTGCTCCCAAAAGCAGACATGACCATGTCTGGACTATGGACTCTTAAATACTAGTATCCCCAAGATTCTTCCTCCCCACACTCAATCCAGCCAATTTACTCAGCTGTTTTCTGCGTTTGCAGACCTCCTTTTCAATTGCGCTCTCTTCTGTCGCGCTCAGGAACATGTTCTAGTCCTTGATGTTTGTTTGTTTGTTTTTATAGCTTTTCCAAAGAAGAACTGAGAGAAATTTAGCACCCCAATTCCCCCTGGGATCTGACACTGAGCAGCTGGAGCTGGAGAGGGAAGGAAAAGTAGAGAAACAAAAAGAGTCTCGAACTTTCCTGAGAACTTCTAAGGCCAGGATTATCAAAGCCCCACACCAGAAGCAGGGTTGGCATGGAGAGGAATTCTCTGCCCTTCTTTACAAAGCTTCTGAAAACACTGCAAAACAAAGTTTCCCAAAGCCACTTTAAAAGTTCAGCCAGACATGGTAGACCTACCTGCAATCCTAGCCCTGGGAAAGTGGAGGCAAAAGGGTGATGAATTGATATTAGCCTGCACTGCATATGGAGACTTCCATGTCAAAAACAAGACCAAGGCCAACAACAACAAAAATAACAAACTAAAGCAAAAATAGCCCTCTAGGAGCTAAGGGTGCCACTCAGTGGCAGAACATTTGCCTATAATTTGCCATGCTCTAGGTTCTAATTCATCACTGCAAATAATAATAACTGATGTTATTAAAATGACGGTTCAAGAAACCTAGAGTGTTTTATCTGACTATTAAAAAAACTCCATCAGTCCCAAACATCAACCCCATGGGCACTATGTAGTTGAGGTTTTCCCAACAGTCAATTTAATGCACAGCCACTAACTGGTCATCAGTCTACAAAAGCCCTTAAATTTTAACACTCCCTCACTCCTGACAACTACTGATAAGCTTTTCCCATGGCCCAGTCTGGAGAGGGTGCAGCCCTGAGCATGCCAAGGCCTTTAGAAGCAGGGACTTCCTGGCCCAATGTATTAAACTGAGCTAGTAGCTGGCTATGGTGAATCATAGATAGAATTCCAGCTCTCAGAAGACTGGAGCAGAAGGATCACTTTTGAGTTTGAGGTCAGTCTGAGCTGCATGCTAAATTCCATCAATTAGGAGTTTCAAGACCACAATCTACTTTAGGACTATCTCCCTCATTCTGCAGTTTCCAGGAACAAAGTTTAGCAGAAATGGCGGATCCCTGGCTTAGCAGGTTCCTGACACTTTAGCTACCCAGTTACCTTCCCCCCAAATTAAAGCCCTATAATAAAAACAGCAAAACTATTGCTTATTTTTACTTCTGTTTGATCCTAAAATTTAAGGTAATTTAAGATGTTTAAACCCCACCCCCTTTTGCTGCTTTTTCTATTTGTTTTTGAGATAGTGTTTCACTCCAGTTCAGGCGCCTTGAACTCACTATGCAGCCTAGGATGACCTAAAACTCACACCAATCCTTCTACCTCGGCCTCTTATTTATACTTGAAATCAATCAAAAGTCTTCCCTAGTTCTAATTTCCCAAATAAGATTCAATTTTCCCATCTGTTGGTAAATGTTATTTAGCCAGATGTAACTGGTTTGCACAGAAGCTACTTGGGGGCTATCAGGCATCTTTCCTTTTCTTTTCTTTTTGTTTTTTTCCCTGGTGGCTTCTTCATAACTGTTGAAATTTTTGTACTCCCTATAATTTTAAAACTATACGTGGATGCTGGTGTGGGGTGTTGCAGTATAGGAAACATCCTACCTAGATAGAAACTGTACAGAATCTGTTGAACTGTAATCCCAGCACTCAGAAAGCTATGGTAAGAAAACTGCCATGATTTTGAGACCACACTGGGCTACATTATGAAATCCAGGCAAGCCTGGGCTAAGAGCTAGATCCTGTCTAAAGCATATGTGCCCCCCACACACACACAGAAACCATCATGTTGACAGCATGCTGACTGGCAGAGTCCAGGCATATGAAGCCATAGCCTAACTAGGCATGGCAGTTCATTCACAGCACCTCAGCACTTGAGGGGCTGAGGGATGGGAATTTTCACAAATCCAAGGCCAACTTGGATTACAGAATGAATCCTTCTCAGAAAGAAAGAAGGGAAGAAAAGAGGGAGGGAGAGAAATTAAAAGGGGTGGAAAACATGTGCTAATAAGAAAGAATATTGACAAACATGATAATGGTATTCTCTAATTGAATTATAAAATTAAGAAATATAACAAATTTTGTCATTTTTCCCATGGTAACTGAAAGTTAGTTCAGTTACCATGTGAAGGACCATTGCTTAGTGTTCAATATTATTTTTCTAGGGAAAGAATATCTAGGTCAAACCATTCTGTCTCCTGGTAAAGTTGCTCTTCGTGCTGGCTAATCAGATAAACCATCTGATTTTATTTTTAATGACTGATTTAAATTTAATAATAAAATCAAGACCCTAAAAGGAAAAAAAGGAAAAAAAGAAAAAGAATCTGTTTGATGTGACTATTTGGAGATCCTGGAGGTAACTGAAAGCTTCACAGTTTCCAGATAAAGGAATGGACCAGGAAAACTGCAGTCACTTACAATCAAGTTTAGATCAGTGGTAACTGTCCACACAACAATGGTTGGTGAAAGTCAACCCCGGGCAGGCAAATGTGACTGTGTTCCTGGGACAGTTGGCATAAAGCTTATCATTGTAGGCAAAGATGTCCTTCCCCTCCAAATATCTGAGACCTGTATTCTGATCACTGATTGCTACTTCAGACAAAAGAGGCAAAGACAGAAAGCCCAGGTTCAAGTTGTTGCATTGACTCTATCACTGCAAGTCCTTCCTCTTCTAGCAGACGTAGCTTTCAGGAAATTCACATTACTGGCACCCTTCTTCTCTTCCTCATTTTCTTCCCTTATTTTTTTCTTTTTGCACATTAAAGAGTCAAGGCTTTTAAAAATAACTGCATACATGAGGAAGATTAAACAGAAAGCTTCCAAAAGACCTAGGAAAATCTCAAGCAAGAAACAGTCTTAATAATAAAAATAAACAGACACAGATGATCAAAACAGAAATCCCTGGGTGAATACAAGGAAATAGTGTCCTCAGGACACAAGACCGCAGCTGCACATACGAAGTTGCAGTGGTTGGGACAATGTGCACAAGCCCCATGGAAGCTCAAACCAGACCAAACCGAAGCATGGAGAGTGCAGGCGGCCATGGATTCCCATCCCTGGCTGGGGAGCTATTGGTGACTGATGCTAGTTTCTGGCACAGGGAAATCTTTAAGAATGTTGCCCTGGTATGCTGATCAGTTTAGTGGAAGGCCACACATCCATGTATGTATGGGCAGCAACAATGGGATTTAATGGGTGGAAAAAAAAAGGACACAAAGCCGGTTAGAGAAGGGGGCGTGGATCTTGAAGGAGTTGAGGGGGAGGGGGGAATACCATCAAAACTCATAGTACAAAACTCTCAAAGAAACTAATAAAAAAGATGGGGACAGAAAAACCCCAGAGCCAGGAAAGAATCTGCTTTCTGGAATTACTACATTACTTATTCAAATACTCTATTTTTGATAAAAAGCCAATCACAATTCATAAATAGTAAAGTATGGGCATTCTTTTTTTTCTGCCTTGGCAATGCCAAGGACAGAACCCAGAGCCTTGTATATGCTTGGCAAGTGCTTCATCACTAAGCAACAGCCCAGCAAGTATGAGCCAGTCAAAGGAAAAACCATCAGGATAAACTGATCCTGAAAAGGGTGAGCGTGCCAGACAAAGGCTACAAAACAAAATGTCTTAAAGATGCTGAAAGAACCAAAGAGAGATAAACAAAACAGCAACAGTGCTAACCTAAAAAGAAATTTCTGGAGATGTAAAATAAAATAACTGAATCAGGCATGGTGGTTCTTAGCTGAAATCCCGGTGTTAAGAAGACAGAGGCAGGAGAATGACTAGGAATTTGAGGTAGCCTGGGTTACAGAGTCGGTTCTACGATCGTCAGAGCTACATGAGTGAGGTATCCAAAAACAAAACAAAAAATAAATAAATAAAACCTAAGTAAACAACTGAAATGAGATATTTAAAAACAGATTGGATAAGGCAAATGAAATAATCAGCAAACTCAAATATAATGCAATGAAAATTACTGAGTCTGAATGACAGAAAGTTAAGGCTAAAGAAACATGGATCTTAGCTAAGCACTTGTAGATTTCTGTGTTTGACTTGGAGTGTCCATAAAGAACAAGACTTCAGAAAGGACCTATGATACAGAAGAGGGGAAGAGTTCTGAAGGTGAAAGGGGATTATAGAACATATGTAATATGAAATTAAGTTGGGCAGGGGAATAGTGAGGGTTAAAGGCTTAACCAGAGATGGGAGCAAAGAGGGAAGAATTAACAAAAAACTTGGGATGTATGAAAAAACAGTCCTGAAACCCACTGTTTCATAAGCGATATATATGTGTATGTATATGTATATATATACATATATACAACTTTTTATATAACTTTATATATATATAACTTTTATATATATGTATATATATAAGTTTTTATATGACTTTTTTAAAGGAGGAGGGCTGTCAAGATAGCTCGGCCGGTTAAGGTACTTGTTGTCAAGTCTAACAACCTTAGTTCAAGCCCCAGAATCCACGTGGTGGATGGAGAGAACGAATTCTTGCAAGTCATCCTTTGACCTCCCTCACACGCTGCTTGTCCCACCCCCTCAATAAATAAATGTAAAAATAACATTTTAAAAGCTGTCTGAGCAGAGGTACTCGGCACAATGCTCCTCCCAAGAAGATGAGGGTTATTAAATTTCAGTCCCACTTATGGGACACCTCTCTGAGTTATTGGTCAAGGAAGCTTCAGAGCTCACCAACCACCAAATAACACAGGATATCACCATTGCTTTTCACTGCCCACTGCAGAGAGATGGTAAGACACAACATATATTGATCACAACACACAGAGAAATCGAGATGGGAGTAATGTGGATACTTCCTCGGGGATGACAGCCAGCTTTCAAAGAAAGCTGTTATGAAAGGTGTTATGTGGGCTACCGGGGCAGAAAATTCATCAGCTAACTTACACAGCACTGGACTCTGCATGCTATAGTACCAACCTTTCAGGCAAGGTGTTCCCACTGGTGCAAAAACAGCATGACCATTTTGGGGGTAACCAACTCTTCTCTGATGGGATATGAGGCCTGCTCCACAGGAGGGAATTCATACCTAATACTGTAAAACTCGTCAAAAGACCATAGCTAGGAAATCATATGCCCTCAGAATAAGGTACTCCTGTTGTTTTGCTAGACATATTGTAAGACGGCCTTCTAAATACTTATGTTTATAGCTATCAATTTTTTTTCCTAGATGCTTCTTTTTGCAGCCGCCCACAGTCAACAAGACGACTCCTAACTGGTCAAAGTGCTGAGAACGACTGTTGAGTGTTCAGCCCTAAATGAGACAGCTATATCAACTCTCTCAAGTCTCAGGGGATAAGGGCAAAGGGATGGAAAGAATTTCAAAGATGGAGGATGAGGAAAAAAGCTGTGAAATGCTTCTAGACGAAGTACAGGCGTTAAACTCATGAGCTCACTGTAGCTATGGTTACCTGCAGGGAGCAGAGAAAGCCCTGAGTATGTGACATTCTGAGTGACTGTGTGTTGTTGACATGGGCACAGCCAAGGACCCCAGCCTCAGAGAGAAACGGCAAAGCTGTCCCTTCTGGTTCATGTGTAGATGTTGACAATGTGTACAGAAAATGTTCACCATAGCTTTCTCCTGCCAGATATTTACAGCCTGAAGCCTGCTCCCTACAGAGCTCCTCTGTGCTGTACTTCTACTGCTCCTGCTGAGATCAGCTAAACCTGTCTCCTTGATCTAGCTGCATACCATAAACCCTGACTCCTTGGTTAGCTATATATAATAACTCCACCTCCCTGTTTAAGCTGTATGCAATAACTCTGCCTCTGTCTTCAGCTGTGTGCAATAACTCCACCCTCCTATTCAACTCTATATAATAAACAGCTTCTGCGATACTGTGGCTTTTCCATTAGAGAGCCCAGACCACTGATTCCTAGCTTTCTGTCCATGTGTCTGTCTTTTCTTCGTTCCCTCAAAGTCCCAGTCAGGTCTGTCCCTGGGGCTGCACACAGAATTTACGTGTACAATGTCAAGCCAATCAATATTTTCAACATGGGTGGTGGAGGGGCTCGTGGGGCTCCACACCTTGGTCATTGATAGCTGCTAGTGGAGGGAGAGCCATTTTTTTTTTTGGCGGTTTGGCCGTGGGTAGGTTGTTCATGTTCCTGCAGGCAACACTAACAGGACTTAGTGGGTCATTTTTTTAAGATGAAAGAAAAAATTGAGAACCTCAGGAACCTGTGGGATATCATCATTAGACTAGTGGCTGCATTGGGGGAGGGGCTAAAGGAGAACAGAAAAAGGAAGAAAGAGAAATTTTAGAAATAATGAGGATCTGGGGAAATGGCTCAGATGGCAAAGCAAGCATAATTGTAATCCTGGCACCGAGGATGTGGACACAAGCAGCTCCCTGCGGCTCACTGGCCAGCCAACCTAGCCTACTTGGCGAGCTATAGGCAAGTAAGAGACCCACAAAAACAAATGGACAGTACCTGAGGACCAACTCTCTAAGGCTGAGTAAAGGAGGGGGAGGAGGAACGGGAGGGACAGAGGAGGAAGGGGAGGGAAGGAAAGAGAGAAGGAGGACACCAGTCCTGGTGCACACCTGTCCTCCCAGAAGCAGAAGCAGTTAGATCAGGAGTTCAAGGTTCCTCAGCGGTGTTGCTCAGTTCAAGTTTCTCAGCTATGTTACATAACAAATTCAAAACCAGCCTGAGCTACACGAGACCTTGTCTGAAAATCAAACACACACAAACAAAGAAGTAATAACTGAAAGCTCTCCAAATTTATGAAAGATAGGATTACAAATATCCAAACACAACCTAACTTCACAATTTACAGGACTATAAAAAGAACAGGACAGATCCAAAGTTAGAAAAATCAAGGAAATAGTGAAGAAGATTAGCATAGAGATAAATGAAATAAGAAGCAGAAAAGTAAAGTAGGATTAATAAAAAACAAACGGTTTTGCTAAGGGCAACAAAATTTCTAAATCCTTATGTCAGTAAAGAAGACTGCAATTACTAAAATCAGAAATAAACATGGGGATATTACTACTAATTCTAAGACATAAAAAAAGAATTATAGTATTGAACAACTCAATACTAACAAATTTGACACTTTAGATGAAATGCACAAATTCCTGGAAACACAAAACTTACTGAAACTAAATCACAAAGAAATATATAATCTGAATAGACCTGTAAGCAATAAGGATATTAAATCAGTATTCAAATTTATCTCCTGACCAAAAAAAAAAATCCAAACTTGTTGGCTTTATGGGCAAATTGTACCAAGTATCTAACAAGCCAATACTATACATTTCCAAACATTTTCAAAGACCTTAAATAGTAAGAATGCTTCCTAATTTTTTTAATGAGCCCTGTACTACCTGTTCCTAAATCCTAACAGACAAGTTATCCTCAGTAAAATGCTGACACGGGGACTTCAGTAACACACCGAAAGGATTGTACACCATGACTGAGTGGGATTTATTCCTGGAAGGATGACTCAACATATGAAAATTAATCCATATAATATATCACATTAATACAATAAAAGGAAAAAACATGGCATTATCCCTCTTGATGCAGAACAAAACACCTGAAAAAACTCAGCAATTGGAGCTAGGGGCATAGCATGTACATGGCCCTGGATTCAATGTTCTGCAGGCGTTGCCACCCAAATAAATGCCTTTTTATAACAAAAACATTCAACTTTGGGCATGGTGTCACATGCCTACAATCTTATCTACTCAGGAGATGGAGGCATGGGGAGTGGATGTTAGGGGCCAGGCTGGTGTCACATGCCTACAATCTTATCTACTCAGGAGATGGAGGCATGGGGAGTGGATGTTAGGGGCCAGGTTGGGTTATAGGGCAAATTTCAGGCTAGCCTGGGCAACTTAGCAAAATGTTGTCTCAAAATTAAAAAAAAATAGGTTGCAAACACAGTCATAGACAATTTGTCTTACATTTGTGAGGACTTGGGTACAATCCCTAGTTTTGAAAGAAGACATTGCCGAGAAAGCATGATTCTTATAAATAGGAAAAATGCATTTCCTAACCTTAACATTGAATGCCAAGGCTGAAGCAGGTTCGGAGATCCCACATTAGCACACCATCTAATGCACAGCTTGTTTTCTGGATTTCTAGGGTTCCCGAGGCCTTGGGTTCAACCCCAAACATAGCAGAGTGCATATGCTTTCTACAAGATAAAGCATAATCTCCAGATTGTAAGCACATATTAATACATGTGAATTATATAATATGCATTGTAAGGCATATACATAAATAAGTGGTGACTATATTTGAACAATCTCTAGGAGCTCTGAGTGACTGATTTCACCACAGTGGAGAGATTAAGAACATCAGCTGCCGACCCTAGCTCATATCCTAGCACTGAAACTACTTAACCTCCCTGTTCCTCCTCAGCTTGCTCATTCATAACGTTAAGGATGAGAATCATAACCTAGCGCAAAGGGTGGCTATAAGTATTAAACAAGTTACGATAGATAATGTCTCACACACCTGTAATCCCAGCACTCAAGATGCTGAGGGAGAAGGGCTGCCAAGAGTTTGGAGTCAAGCTGGGCTAAGTAACAAACACCAGACCAATAGGGGCTATGTAATAAGACTTTGTCTCAATAAAAAAAAAAACAAAGAAACAACAACAACAACAAAAACTAGGTGAAGCACTACACCAGTTCCTGCACAGAGCAAGTATTATAGACCTGTTAAGAAAATCGACAGTTGCATTAGTTTTCTGTGAAAATGGACCTATGGGCTCCGAGGCATAACACATGCCTCTTCTGCCTTCCTTCAAAATCAACTTCCAACCATTGTTGGGAGATGAACACTGCCTTTAGACGGGGAGTGTAGAAGAGGACAAGACCCAAGAAGAAGCTCTTTTAGCTAAACCCCAAGTATGTCTGTCTTTTGTTTATCCTCACATTCTGTGTGAATTAGGGGGTAATACCACCAGTAATCGTTTTACTGTAAGGTGCTTCATTTGACTGATTGCTTTTGCTTTTTCTTTTCCAATCTCAGGAGTTGGCAGAGGCATGCAGATGTCGGGAAAAGTGAAGGAAATCGTAAGAGTCATACGTGAGTCATCTGTCTTTTTTCTTCATATGCAGTCATCAACTCCTGCCCCCCCTTTTTGCTACATCTTTCATAATCACCCCCAGCTCTCCTAAACCCAACAAGTAGGAAAGACACCACTAAGCCATGATCCTCATTAGGACGTGCATGCACACTGTGCATCTTTCTAATAGAGACTGGTGTCTGCCACCTTCCATTCCACCGAGCTTCACACGCCAAGGACTCCCTCTACCCAGACAAGTCTCCTTTGCTTGCTTTTCTTCAGACTGTGCCCTGATCAGGATGTTTATGAGCAAATCAAGCTTTTTGGCACAGATTGACTTTGCCACTCTTTCTTCTGACCACACAAGGCTCTTGACTGGCCACTTCCTCATCGCTGCTCCTGTTTAACCTCCACTACACACTTTCTCCATTCAAATTCCACCTTTTCTGAAGGTCTAGCTCAAGTGTTTTTTCCTATTCTGTGAAATTGTCAGCCTTCAGTTTCCTCTCTTCTGAATGCCTACTGTTTGGACTACATGGTCTAACCATTATGAAGCCAGTCTCCAATATACGAGTAGTCTGCCTCTGCTTTCACAGATGCCAACTACTCCCTATACTGGTACCCTAGGAGGTACCTAACTAGCTCTTCTGCATGCCAAGGACTCCCTCTTACTTCTTTTGAAAGAGGTACCGAATACAGTAATAGTGGTTAAGGACATATAGCCTCTGGAATCAAGTTGTTAGGATTGGAAGCCTAGCTCCTCAACTTTATTTAGGTAAGAATTTCAGCCTCTGTGTGCCTCAACTTCCTTGTATACAAAAAGGACCCAATATTAACACCTGAAGTTTAGGCTGTGTGTAAAGGTTAAATGATATAGAAATGAAACACTTAAAATTGGGGAAGGCGGCACACATCTATAGTCTGAGCAAGAGGAGGCTGAAACAGGAAGATTTCAGGGAGTTCATTCAAGGGTAGCCTGGGCTAAAGAGGAAAACTCCAATTATGTGTCAAACTACAAGCCAGTCTCCAATATACTATTCTTTTTTTTTGTTTTGTTTTTTGAGACAGGGTTTCTCTGTATAGCTTTGGAGCTTGTCCTGGAACTCACTCTTGTAGACCAGGCTGGCCTAGAACTCACAGAGATCTGCCTGCCTCTGCCTCCAGAGTGCTGGGATTAAAGGCATGCGCCACCACCACCCAGTAATGTACTATTCTTACTGTACTGACTAGTCTGTATATACTTTCATGGATCCCAACTAGTCTTATACTGGTACCCTGAAAGGTACCTACTTAGCTCTTCTGCATGCCAGGAGTTCAAGACTAGCTGTTATCACACCATACCACAATGTGGGCTATCAAGATAAACAGACTGAACTAAACTAGTAAGTAAACTTGTAACCCCCTACCCTGCCTTGTTTCTCTCCATAGTACTTTAGAAGTATTGGACATACTATATTTTACTCAACACAAAGAAGCACACAGCTTCTGCCAATAATATAAACTAGCTTCATAGGACAGAGACTTGTCAAATACAACTTTAAATTAAATGAAAGTACTTAGAAAACTGCTGGGCTGACAGTAGACATGGAAATGCTAGCTGTTATTAAGCAATGCCACAGCTTGGCTGCTGTGCTAAAGAGACTGAGCTCAACTAGTAAGCTAATTGTTTTTTAAATATTCGGCAGAATCAAAACGATCCACTTCAGATGAATGGAGTTCTCAACACCCAGACACAGACGTTACAATTAAAACAGTTGTTTAAAACACACACAGCTCAGTCTCTTCATTTCACCCATGAGAAAACCATCACCCAGGGAGGGGATAATGATAAACCCTGAGTCTCACAGCCAGTCCATGTCAGAGTCATACAAACTTCAACCTCTGAGTAATTAGAGATAGTAAATGCTTTTTACACCATCCCACAAATGCAGTTTTTGACATTTCTAAAAGGGAGAGAAGTTTCTGTAGTCTAAGGTTCCAACAAACGACAGTGACAAAAATAAGCCCAGAAGTTGAGGGTTGACAGTCTTGTCTAAAGGGCCAGCTGTTGTTTCAGGTGTGTGTGTGGGAAGAAACCTGGAGGAGGGAGTTGTGTTGGAATGACACTGTGAAAATCAGGACACTCGAGAGATAGGTGACCTTAGGTAAGTCTGTGGTCTTCAGCTTTCCTATATACCTACAGAGACTTGGTGCCCTCAACTGAAGTAGCGATGTTTCACAGACAGAGATTATTCTGTATACTCTAAGCTCCTAAATCAACCTTCCAGAGCCAGGCTCAGCGTAAAACAAACAAGGCCAACACTCGAACAATTATCAAAGGCTGAAGGTGTGACTCAGCCCCAGAGCCTACATGAAGCCCTCAGGTACCCTCTCCAAGAACCCAGGAAAAGAGGGCAATTACTGTCGGACAGACTTAAGTGTACCTCAGATTTCACTCAAATGCCAATTTTTCAGGAAAGTCTTTCTGCGTGTGCCATTTACCATGCTAACCCTCTACCCTGTCTTGTTTCTCTCCATAGTACTTTAGTGGTATTTGACATACCATATTTTACTTAATACACAGAAACACACACCCTCTGCCAATGGTGTAACTAGCTTCAAAGCTCAGGGACTTGATCTGTTCTGCTCACTGTGACATCCTCAGCCCCTAGAAATACCGTCCTTCACAGATACAACATATATTGTGTTGATCACGCATGGGAGTTTCCTAATTATCATTTCAGCTTTCGTTTCAAAGCACAACACACTCAGTAAACATTCGCTAAGCAAATTGGTTTTCGTGTGTGTGGATGTGATAATAAAACCTATTCTAAAAGGTCCAGATCTCTAAGCTTGCCAGGCCCAGTCCATGAGGAAATCATTCACCTTCGATTTTCACGACAACTCTGCCAAGTTCATTAGTTAAAAGTTGCTCACAAGCACAAGGGCAATGGAGAGACTTCCTAAACAATGTACAACTTTTTCATAAATTTGAGATTTTCCCCATGATATACGGTTTATTAAAGATGGGAGGCATCGGATGCCGGTCAGGCCTTCTCAGTGGATTTCTTAACACCAGAGGAGGTCTTGACCCTTGTGTCCTTTTACTACTAAGACTAAGATCTATTTTCAGAGGCTCCTTTTAACTTCCACCGCCAAATCCACACTTCCAAACTGAGCATCTGCGAGGCTCCGGGCAAGGAGCCCTGGGAAGTTCCCAGCTCACCAGGACTTGGTCGCCACCCCTGGATCCCTCATCCCTCCACGGGCAAAGCCACTTGTATGGGGTCATTTCAGCAAAATTAGAATCCTTTTAGTCCCCTTCCTCCAGACTCCAGCCTCCTTGGCTCTTCCCTAGTGCGCAAGGGAAGTGAGAGGGTCAGTCCGGCTTCCCCACCACCTCGCCTGGGAAATCCCCAGCACTGGAGTCCCCCAAATCCAGCAGGATCCGGGAGCCCCAGCACTGGGGGGAAGGCTGACGGCCAGTACAGCGTCCAAGCAACAACCACTTCAGCGTGCACCCAGGCCACGACTATCAAGCCACCCCCACCCCCGCCCCAGGCTCCCTGCCCACCGGTCCACGTCCTTGCCCGCCACGTCCCCCGGGTGGCTGTCACCAACCCGGGGCCACACTCACCTGTGGCCGCAGCTCCTGGGCTCACGGCGGCGCACAGCAGCAGCACCCACAGCCCACACAGCCACAGCCGCGCTGGCCGCGCCATGCAGCCCCTCGGCTCGGAGCGTGGCCGGGCTGGAGCCGCCGCAGTCTCCGCCTCCTCGCTTCTCGCTCCCACTTCCCGGCCGCGACGCCCTGGAGGCCAGAGCCAGCGTAGACGGGAAGGGCCGCCCCGCCCACGGCCGCAGGTAACCTGAGCGCGCGGGGGCGCCAGGGCGCGGGCAGCCAACGGGGCGGGGCACGCGGCTCCCTGGCTCCCACCGAGTGACACCTGTCCTCCCTCAGCGCCACCACCTGTCACAGCCACAGAAACGTCCTGTTTAGGACCCAAAGCGACTTCCTCTGAAGCTTTGTGGCAAGGCTCCAGTCACTGCCTCTCCCCACTCCCACTTCAATGAGGATGCGTGGTTGTCCCAGGTGCCAAAGGCTGCACCCTGCTAGACACTAGGGCAGGGTCATGTAGGGAAAGAACCTTGGCCTGGGAGATTGGAAACCTGGCTTCCAGCCTTAGGTCTCTGAGCTCTTGTTTCCTAAACTCTGACTCCAAGATTAGTAATACCTTATTTATTTCTCTGGGTGGACTTGGTAGTCCAAATAGGGGACTTTAGTGGCACTCTGTTTTGTGCAAGGGGGCAACAACGGTATATTTGAAAGCTGGTAATAACATTGAATGGGATTTGTAAAGTGAAAGTCCCCAAACAATGGACAGTGCCACTATCCTATGTACCCGTATTTGTTTAAACACACAATAAACTACTATAGATTCAGTTTTCAAGTTACGTATTGTAGATAGGTATGATGTTTCACAGTGGCTTAGGCTGAATAAGTTATTAATAATTTTGGGACTGAAGTACAAGTGCTGTCACCAATTCCACACCAGGCCTGCTGGCAGTTAAGATCATGTCTCAAAAGACGGACACAATTAACATGAAACAGAGCAGGAGAGAGAGGAAGGAGTAAAGGAGAGAGAAAACCTCAGGATGATTGCTCCAAAGCCTGACAACCTGAGTTCAATACCCAAAACTCACATGGAGAAAGAAGAAAACTGAGTCCTGCAAGTTGACCTCTGACCTCCATACGGGCACCATGGCATGCACACACACACACCACACACACACAAATGCATGCAGTAAAAATGTAAATAATGTGCATTGAGAAGATCTCAAGTTGTTAAAAGGCTCCATGTGGGAGTCACAATGCTGGGTGCTAATGAGGGTTCCTGAGGCTGGGAAAGGAGGGAAAGGAGCTTTTTGAGTTTTGTGGCACTGCTGTGAGAATCACCATGAATTTGGTGACTTAAGTTTTGCTCTACTACATTTCTGGAAATCAGAAGTCACACTGTGCTGAACCTAAGTGGGGGCAGAGCCACTTTCCTCTTGGAGATTAGAGAACACAAACTGTTTCCTTGACCTTTCCAGCTGTGAGACATTCCCACATTGTTTGCTTTGTTGCTATAACACGCAACCCTCTGTTTCCGTGGTCAAAATACATCTCTTTCTCTTACTCTGGCCAACCTATCTCCATGTTCTTCTTACGAAGATCCTTGTGATTAGAGCGATAGTCCACAATAATAATCCGCACATTTCAGAGGGCTTGATTTGGGGATTAGGGGGATGGCTCAGTTGGTAAAGTGCTTGCCACACAAGCATGAGGACCTGAGTTCAGATCCCCAGAAGCCACATAAGAAGCCAAGTACAGAAGAGTGAACCTATAGTCCCTGCCCTGGGGAAATAGAGACAAGAATAGTCTTTGGATTTTTGGACTTACTGATCTGTCAGTATAGCTAAATTGGTGAGCTCCAGGTCCAGTGAGATACTCTGTCTCAAAGAATAAGGTGTATAGCAATTAGGAAAAACAATGATAATTGATCTCTTACCTACACACACACACACACACACACACACCAATCTATTGTTTAAGTCTTGATTTAATCACTTCTGCAAAGTCAAAATCATTTTTACTATGTAATGTAATATACTTATAAGTATTAATTAAGCATTAGAGCACGGCTGGAAAAAATCTCTCTTTTCCCGATAAAGATGTCTGAGTGGATGGTGAGACCCACTGAGATGCATTTTCATCAGATTAAGTCAATACAGATACCTGAAAGTAGCTATAAAAAGTTATTAATAACCTGTACCTAGTTATACTATATCTAGTCTCGACCTCACCCAGAGGCCATCAGAATGTTTGATCTAGCTAAACAAAGGCTCCACTCTGGAATGAAGGCTCTTGAGTCAGTAAATATTTGTGAAGTCCAAGAACTATGGAAGAGAATCATTGAAGGCAGACCTTGGCTGGAAGTGTCTGATTCCGTGGTTAAATGTGTGCTTAGCATGCACAACACTCTTGAGTTCTGTCCTCAGCACCAAGCAACAGCATTTTTTTTAGAAAGTAGAAAAGGTAGAACTTTTCAACAAAGCGCTGCAAACAGTTTCTGAGGTCATCACCAGAAACATGAACGTGGAACTATGGGATGATACCAAGGAACATGTGTTATGATAGGGAAGGGGCAAGGAAGGTTTCTAGGAGGGGGGATTGCTTGCAGTGAATCTTGAGACACTGATTCTTACTGTCGAAGGCTCAGTATAAAGCCACACCTATATATGTATTATCAAACAAAATAATGGTTATGAAAACAATACCATCAAAGCCCATGGAACTGGTAGCTAATTCTGCCCTTTAAAAATCTCTCTGTAAGTAGGTTGGCACTCTCTAGCCCAAGGCTCCCCTTTCCTCATCACCTCATACACACTTGTTGACATGTTCTATAAATATTATACAATAAGTTTATGACAGCATTTCCAAAATGATTATGCCACCTGCCTTTTAAGGAGTCTCCAGTTGGAAAGAGAGTCCCTGGGGACTGGCTGTGTGCCATCGTGGGCACTGCCTAGCCTAGGTTTAATGAGTGCTTTAAAACTTGCACAGCAATGGCAAAAAATGATTCTAAAAAGTTAAAGCAGTCATTTTTTCATTAACCTCCTGAAGCGGCCTTAAGAGTTTGAACAATGCAAGAGAAAAGGCAAAGGGTGGAACAGGCGAGGGGAGGGAACGGGTTTCCTCTCACCCAGCTGATCCTGCTTTACTCTCCATGAGTGAATCTATGAAGCCAGTTCCCTTTCTTTCTGACTCTAAACATCCGTCAACATTCTTTTTTAATCCAAGGGGTGGAGCAAGAGAGGGTCTGCGGATGTTGCATCTTCAAAATCCAACTCTTCATAGATTCTGCGTGCTCTTATTCAAAGGGCACATTAGATTGAATGAGGCCACTCCTCTGGTGTGCAAGAAGAATAAGGACAAATAGAAAGCTTTCCAGGAACTGCAGTCAAAAAGAAACTCTCAGTTTGGCTTTGAACGATCCAAGTCATGATGAGGCAACACCGAGTTTCATTTTGACCCTTCCAGCCCATGTGACTTGGGCCTGAGACTACTATCTACCTCTTTTGCACATTGACCCTGGAGATGGCTGGAGCCCTGAGTTGATCTATGAACCTTATCCACTCTGGATGGGGCGGAAGTGAGGCCTGTTTTTTGTTTCTTTTTATTCTTCCTCCTCTCCCTCCTACTTTTGGACATGGTCTTCCTGTGGAGCCCAAAGTAGACTCCACAATGCTGCTCTCCCATCTCATCCTCCTGAATACTGGGATTAGCAGTGGGGCCCACCTCCAGTTCAGTTAGTTTATTTTGTCTTATTTTCTGTAAAGGAGAGGATGGTTTTTCTAGACAGAGTCTTGCACTGTAGCCAAGGCTTCCAGACTGGTCTGGAAGTCACCAGCTACTCTGTAGACTGGCCTCAAACCATCAGCCGTTCTTCCGCCGGAGCCTCCAGGGTTCTGGAACGACAGGCACGGCCTTTATGCCTAGCTTCAATTAGCTGTTTTCATTTTCACTTTCTCATGGAGGCACTCCTCCTACAGGAGCAGAAAAGGAGCAGAGACAAGACCTAAATCAGGTCTCCCTGGAGCCAGTGAGAAAGAACCTCACAAATTCGAAAAGGACATGGACAGCCGAGTATGTTGTGGGCTTAGCTAAAAGTGCCCATCTCTTAGGAAAATATTCCACAACATGTCCTCGACCTTTTATTAAGGAAGGTCCAAACAGATACAGTTTGAAGTACAAGGGAAGAAGGGAAGTCACAAGGAATTTCCCTCTAATGACTCTAGAGTGATGGCTTCTAATCAGGGCCATTCGGCCTCCCAGGTGACATTTTTCAGGGCATTTATGGTTGTCATGGCTGTCAGAGATGGTTGGGGAGAGAACATTCTTGACTTATAGTAGATAAGGCCAGGGATGCTGCTGGTCATCTTTTAATGGACAGGACAGGCCCACCACTGAGATTTAGCCTGTTCAGAATGACACATTTGCGCCAAAATTGATAAATCCCAGACTAGGGGTTCCCTTCCTTGTCTTTTATACTTGGTTTTCATTCACCCATTGTCCTGTGCTTGCCCGTATCAGATGAATGCTAAAATTGCCTGGTCTTGACAGACTCCTTCCCTATGTTACACCCAGCTCCTCCATTATACTGTCTAGCCAGGCAGTCCATTACTACATTAGGATAAACATTTCTCAGATCTGATCCTGCCCAGACATGCAGGGTCCTGTTTCCTGTCCAATGGAGTGGGTTCTAGAGAGAGGGCTCAGTCATCAAGAGCACTGGCTATTCTTGCAGAGGACATGGCTTTGGTTCTCAGCACCCACATGATAGCTCAAAATTATCTGTAATTCCAGTTCCAGGGGATTCAATTTCCTCTTGTGATCACCAGGGACACTAGACATGTATGTGGCACACATATATACATATAGACAGAACATTCATAAAAGAAAAAAAAACAAACAAAAACAAAACTCAAAAATCAGGTTTGCGGGGACAGGGGGAGAGAACAAAACTAATTCAGTGGCACAATACCCAAAGTTGACCATTGGCCTCCACATGCACACACATGCCCTTCCAGATCTACAGCCTCCTACTCCCCCTTTAAAAACATAAACTGGTTCATGTATCCCAGATTGTCTTCCAAATGGCTATGTAAATTGGGCATGGCAGCACACACCTTTAATCCCAGCACTCAAGACTACACAGAGAAACCCTATCTTGAAAAACCAAGAACAACACAAAACAAACAAAAATCCCAAGCCAAAAAAGGGCTACTGAGACAAGAATGACCTTGAACTCCCAATCCTCCTGCTGCCACTTCCCGAGTGCTGGGATAGTGGGTCATCATATGCCATTTATTCTGAGTGGGGAATCTTCTGCCTTCTTCATCTCACCGCATAGCCCTGGCTGTCCTGGAACTCACTCTGTAAACCAGGCTTTCCTTGAACTACCAAAGTCTGCCTGCCTCTACCTCCCGAGTGCTGGGATAGAGGGTATGAGCCCCCATGCTTAGTGAACCCAAGGTTTCTTTCATTAAGTTAGGCAAGCACTCTGCTGACTGAATTGTAGCTCCCATCCTACAGCTTCTTTAAAGAAACCAAAAATACTTTCGTTTTATCAGACCTACAGCCAATTGTAGCAAGACTCAGGCCACCAAGCAGCCTTTGTGTCCTTGTGTCGCTCCTGCTCCAGTCTGCCGACAGCGGTGCACTCACCCTTGCTCCCTGGCCAGGCCAGCTCCTGCCACTTGCCTGGCTCCAGTTTGTCATCTCCACACAAATGGTTTCCCTTCGCTCAGAATCTTTTCTCCTTTTGTCGGATGTCACATTTGTTGGTAACTACTTCGCTCCCCCAAAGCAAAATTCCTTCCTGCCCATCATAGCATTCAGTAAGTTCTGCAGTCATAGTTATAGAGGGGGTGTGGAGCGGGAGGATTATTTCTGCCACGAGATTCAAGTCCATCCAAGTGACTCTAGAGAGGGTAGGAGAAGGTTGACTGAGAAGAGACAATCATCAGGGGGGCTTGTCCTTAAGCCATACCAATCGAGTAAGCAGCCTGTTCTTGCTTAGATTCTGGGTTTCTCTGAGGTGGCTTACAGAAGACATCCCCTGGCACCACAGAAAATACACAGATGACTGTAATGCGGTTAGTAGCACGTGCAATGCCCTCATTGCTCATGTTTAATTGGATCGAAATGGCTTGCTCCTTAGCAAGTGTTCTTCTTCTACAGGTTCGGCGAAGGAGTTGCTGTTTGCAAATGAGGCATGACAGGACCCTTTCGGGGAAACCTAAGGCATAGGAGGCATGTCACAGCAGGTGCTGCTGGGTCCATGTCCCAAAGCCCAGAGACTCCTAAGCCTCCAAACTGAGATCAGATTTTAATTTAGGAATAAATCACTCCTTTTTAGGTGCTGTAAAGGATACTAACCAACAAATGAAAGGCAACAGTTCCTGTACTCCTAGCCTAAGCTTTGGAAAGTTACACGAAACAAAGATAAAATATTATTAAAAACAATTAATAATAATAATAGTAATAAACAATAATAAGCAAATGACAAAAGTCTTTATCTGTGGGTCAAGTTCAGAAAAAGTTGGGGCAGACAAATGTAGTAAGGTTTGCTTTTAAAGACCTCATAAATTAGACAGGAATTTTTTAGGTCTCAAACCTGGGACAAATGGCTGAGGTGACACTAATATATTAATAAAGCAGACACTGGTTGCCAGGTTCTCCCAGCATCCCTCAGTCTCCTCTTGTCACAGGGCCCTCCTGGCTAGCATACCCCCTGCCCTGCCCTGAACTCTCCAGTCAAGTTATTCCTGCTCCTAGCTCTTCTGACCCCTATATAACTCAGCCATTTTGGCTATGCCAGTCTCTTGGTAAGCAGCTCCTCTCCCCTCTCTCCTCATTCCTCTCCTCACATGACCCGCTTAGTCTGGTCATGTCCACTCTGGACTCTCCCAGATGTCCCTGCCTCTGGCTATGTTCTCCCTTTCATCTCAATGAACCTTCTCCTCCACCATACCTAGGAGCAGTCCTGTCCTTCCTTTGTTGGTTTTTCTAGACATGGTTTCTTCCATGTATCCCTAGCTATCTCACTGTTCTGGAACTCATTCTGTAGACCAGGCTGGGCTAAAAGTGCTGCCCTCGAGTGCTGGAATTAAAGGCATGCACAACTGCCCAAGTCTTTCCTTTTCTAATTCTTTTTTTTTTCATTCAGAGCTGAACTAGACCTTCAAGAATGGAGGAGAGATGGGGGCAGGAAGGGGAGGAAAGGAGGAGCTCAGCTTCGGCGCCTGGATCTGATAAGCAAAGCTTTCCAAACAAAGTGGTGATGTAATAAAGAGTTGTTTAAGATGAGTTACTAAGATCTAGAGGTCTGAAAGTCTGGAGGTAATTGAGGGCTTGGACACCAGGCACTAATGAAAATCAACACAGTGACCTCCAGGGAAGCAAGCAGTGCTATTTTATACAAGAGTATGCCCCAGGGCAAGGAATCCCTTGCCCCACACCAAAGCAGAACATTCCTGGCTCCCTGGCCTCCATTTCTCAGGCTGTGAACACTGCTTCCCTACAACTGGCCCCATTCTGCTTTCCAACCCTCAGTGGCTGAAAGAGGAAGGACCTTGGAGTGTTAGCATATAAAGAACTTCCTTTGGCTTCTGGTACCAGCATCTCTGCCAGGACCCTCAGTAGCCTGCTCAGTGTCCCCTCTCCACTATAAACCAAAATCCTCTCCAGGCCCCACCCCCTTCCCTGGCCCAGGCAAGGCTGCCCAATTTTTTTTCTTTTTATTTTACTTTATTTTTTAAAAAAAATCTATTTTCTCATTTTACATGCCAGATCTATTTCCCAGTCCCTCTCCCTCCTGCTCCCTCCACCTTCTTGCCCCACCACCCCCATCACTCCTCAGAGAGGGTAAGACTTTCAATGGGAGTCAACAAAGTCTAACACATTGCTTTGAGACAGGACCAAGGCCCTCCCCACTATATCTAGGCTGAGCAAGGTATCCTTCATGAGAGAATGGGTTCCAAAAAGTCAGAACAAGCAGTAGGGATAAATCTTAGTCTCACTGCCAGTGGCCCCACAGTCTGCCCCAAGTATCTTCACCAACCCCACATCAGACAGAGGACTGATCTCCAAAATATGTAAAGAACTCAAGAAATTAGATGTCAAAATATCAAATAATCTAATTAAAAATGGGGTACAGATCTAAACAGAGAATTCTCAATAGAAGAATTTCAAATGGTTGAAAGATACTTAAGAAAATGTTCAACATCCTTAGCCATCAGGGAAATATAAATCAAAAGGAGTCTGAGATACCATCTTCCACCAGTCAGAATGGCTAAGATCAAAAACACCAATGATAGCTTATGCTGGAGAGGATGCAGAGTAAAGGGACCACTTCTGCATTGCTGGTGGGAATGCAAACCTGTACAACCACTCTGGAAATCAGTGTGGTGCTTTCTCAGAAAATTGGGCATCAAGGCTGGCCCAATCTCACTACTGTCATATAAAGCTTTTTTTTTCTTTTATCAGTGAAGCCTTTTTATTTAGAGCCTGGGGTTAGCCTGGAACTCCAGGCAATCCTCCTTTCTCCTCAGTTTTCCAAGCGGTGGGAAGTGCCAGTCCTGAACTACCTAGTTCAAGAGCAGCTTTTAACAGCCAAGTTAGTGCAGCGGTGCATTCTCATTGATCTCTAGCATTGCCTTATTATTCCAGTCTCAGGGCCCTGGGTTTAAATATTCAAATATACCATTTGCACATTTGAGTCCAACCCCTGCACCTTGAAAGCTGTCCATTGTTTGCTTTGAAAGGGAAGGATAATAATATTTTCATTTAACCAAATCAAAGTCTAGTTTCAGACCTCAGTCCACAAAGGTTCTCTGAGTAGGAGGCTCTTTGTATACCAGTAACTCTTCCCCAAGAGACAGGGCTCTGACTTGTTTATCACCTTAATTGTATCCCCATGGGCCACTTTGCATATCTGCCTTTTGGATAGGTCCCTATGCAAACATGGAGTTGAGGCTTCACTTTTCACTTGAAAAACAACAGGCTTGGAGAGAGAGAGAGAGAGAGAGAGAGAGAGAGAGAGAGAGAGAGAGAGAGAGAGAGAGAGAGAGAAGCCTCCCAGTGCAGCCTCTGCCTTACTCCCTCTCGCCCACACCCCTTCAACGCATTGCCTCTTGGGATCCTGGGTAATAGAATGAAAAGACTTCCTCAAAGGCACTCGTGACACAGTGCTATGGCTGCACCTGCTTAGCTAAAAGAACTTCCAGTTCTCGCTCAGAAGCAAGGTTCAGTTATTCCACTCCTTTGCATCTGCAGCATCCATGATGATGCCAGTCCTTGTGAATTTCATGACGTCTGCTTCATGTGTAATTTATTACCATAAATGACCCATGAGTGTTTGAGGAAAGTATCTGCTCTCCACTCCTTGAGCCCAGTATTCTGCATTCATCCATTAAATCAAGTTCCTGGATTGTACAGACCAAAACAGCAGTGTACTTCCTGATTCTTTTTTGTTTCTGTTTTCTTTTCTTTTGTTCTTTTTCCTCTCTCTCTCTCTCTCTCTCTCTCTTCCTTTCTGGTTTTCTGAGACAAGGACTCTCTATATAGCCCTAGCTCTCCTGAAACTCATGACGTGTATCAATCTGGCTTCGAACTCACAGTGCCCCTCCTGCCTCTGTTTTTGTTTTCTTACGACAGAGTCTTCATGTGTGTAGCCCAAGGTCACCTCAAATATATCATGTAGCCCAGACTGGTCTTCAACTCAAAGTCCTGCCTTGGCATCCCCTGAGGACTAAGATTATACATTTCTGCCACCACATCTGGTTACTTGTGATTTTTATTTATTTATTTATTTTGTCTGCCAGGCTTACTAATTATGAGGAGGCAAGTATTAAAATATCCTACTGTGATAGTATAGTTATTTTTTTCTTTTAAATGTGTACTTTGATGTTACTTCATCAGATACATGCAAATCTTTAGAATTGTTTTTCTTTTGGGTGAACCAGACCTTCATCACTTAGTTAAGTATTTTTTTTTTTGCCTTAAAGTCAGTTTTGACTAATCTGAATAGACCTTCATAAGCTTTCTTTTGGCTAGTATGTGCCGGGGATATTTCTTTTCAGTACTGTCACAATATAGGTTTGCTCTAAGAAACAGTATGAAGTGCAAAGTTTCTTTCTGTTTCCAGTAGGAAACCATTGCCATTTAACTATGGAGTTTAGTTTGTTTACAATTAGCCTAACATTTTTATTTCTGCCATCTGATTTTATGCTAGTTGGCTCATCTTTCTATTTATTTTCATTCTTTACTCTCTTGACTTCTTTTAAATGTGAGGGATTTTGTTAATTTTTGCAAGATTTCATTGCTTTAAAATAGGCGTACTAGTAATACCTTCCAAAAGGTTTATTGTATTAAATAAAGTTTGGAAGAAAATAAAATCTCAAATAAATGTTTACCCAGTACCTAGTATATCAAAGATACTAAAATGGGAACTATTATTAGAATTTTTAGCACTCTTTCATATTTCACTTTATAGTTCCCTCATTGCTTATGGTTCCCCATCTGGTGTTCTCCTTTCTGCTGGCATTGTCTTATGTGTTCTCGGTCCTTTTTCTTTCATTTCTCCTTTGCTGCCACTCAGTTTCCTGTTTCTTCTTACCCTTCTATCCCCAGACCAGCTTATGTGTTCAGGCTGCTGTGATGAAGCCATGTGGGAAGAGGGTCCCTGTGGTCCTGCACAGGAATGGGCAGGCCCTAGTCCAGTGGTTTTCAGGCCACAGGTTGGCAGAGATTGGCCAGCACGCATTCAACTGTGGAGGACGCTCTTGGTTGGCCACGGTAAAGCTGGCTTAGTGAGGATCATCAGTCTCTGTGAAGAACTAGAAAGGTAGTAGAGCTTCCTCCACAGGGATGCAGTTCAATTCCCTAGTGTGTTCCCTACGTAATGGAGGGCAGCTCCATCCTTACTCTCCACTCCTAAGGAGTCCTGTTGTGGGAGAGTGGGTGTCACCCCACTGCCAATCTATTTATGCTTGGATCTGGGCCTGGAAAGAGGAACCATATGGGCTCAAACGCATTGTGATCAGAGGAAAATTTCATCATCACTATTAGAACAATGCTACAACTAAACTTAGCAAGCTGCATAAATATGAATGTGTGTGTGTGTGCATGCACGCACGTGTGTGTGCATTCATGTAAATTAGAGGAAACATCATGTTTTCTTTGCTAAAAAGCAAAAAGTTTCCAAGCTGAAAAAGGGTCTTGTATCATTTGACATTGTTTGTTGTAGAGATTCCTTACATGAGTTGCTTCAAGTCTTGACTTTTTCTGTGTCCCGTGTAGCATGACATTCTTCTAAGGCCTACCGTGCCACTGTAGGAACACTGGCGCTGTGGTGGAGTTTTGGGTGCTTTTCTGGTCTCTGGTGGTTTCCACGATCAGACTGAAATAAATAGAGGCGCCGAACTTCCATATTTCTAGTGGGTCTTACTCAGATTGGACAATCTAACCTTCTGGTGGCAATTATTTTATTCTTCGGGATAAATTTTAAGTAGATGCTGTTGATATATTTGAAGCTTTCTGGATTACAAAGTGAAATGTCATATTACAGTATAGACAAATGATTGTCAGAACAGTGAACAATACAATGCCTCTCTCAGTTTAGAAGTCCTAGAAACCAAACTGAATTTAAAATCTCCTAGCTGTCTTCATCATACTGCCTACAAATTTATGGAAATTTCAGGAACGATCCGTAGAAAAGATACAAGCATAGAACATGAGATGATACACAAATCCTGGAAGTGGTATAGAAAGAAATAGATCTGGGAAGGTGAGAGAGTCTGGGAAAAATACATGGAGAAAAGGGAGAGAGAAAGAGAGCAAATATGAAAGGGGGAGATGAGACAAGAGAGTGTGTCTTTTGGTCTCACTAGCTTGAGAACTATTTGATTTGAAGTGACTCGGAGTCTTACCTCTTCTAGTATGCTCTACTAGTGGTTCTTAAGTGTTCTGATCCCAGAGTAAGAATGCCTAAAAAACGTTGAGGGCTGGGGAGATGGTTCAGTGGGTAAGAACACTTGCTGTATAAGTGTAAGGACCTGAGTTCGAATCCCTAGCACCAACACAAAAAACTGGCCATGTCTGCTTGTGCCTGTAACTCTGATGTTGGCAAGTGAAAACAGGCAGACAAGAGAAGCTTACTGGCTGGCCGGCCTAGCTTCTGGTTCAGTGGGGAACCCTGTCTCGAGGAAATAGGGAGACAAGTGATAGAGGAATGCACTGAATGTCCTCCTTGGACTCTGTATATGCAGTTCAGGGGTGTGAACCCACACACTCACATGCATGCAACATGCTGTAACACACACACTCACACACACATACATACTCACAAACATGCACATGTGCACACACATGTATACTCATGACCATGCATATGTGCACAACATGTACATTCACGACCATGCATATGTGCACACACATACATGCACACTCATGACTATGCCCATGTGCACACACATGCACACTCACGACCATGCACATGCACACAGAAACATACACACACTCATGACCATGTGCACACGCACACTTATGACCATGCATATGTGCACACACATACATGCACACTCATGACTATGCCCATGTGCACACACATGCACACTCACGACCATGCACATGCACACAGAAACATACACACACTCATGACCATGTGCACACGCACACTTATGACCATGCATATGTGAACACACACATGCACACTCACGACCATGCACATGTGTGCACTCACACACACATACACACACACTGTTGAACACCTAAATACTGCCTTCTTTTCTTCCCTCTCATAGGACTTTGCCCTCTGGTCACTCCTTAACAACTCACCAGGGAGTAGACTTCTGGTTAACCTAACCTGTGACAAGTGTTTGGCAGTGTCTGCCATAGTAATGTTTAAAGTTTGGAAGCAATTAGTTTCCTCAGCCACAGGTGCACTTGACTTTAAACAAGCTAAGTTTAGAAACTTGTAGATACTTGGGGTTATCTGTTTCATAAACAGAGTCTTTCATTCTTGTAAGGCATTTATTGATTATTTAAAATAAGAAAAAGCAGACAAACTGGGCGGGGGTGGTCCATGCCTTTAATCCCAGCCCTTGGGAGGCAGAGGCAGGTGGATCTCTGTGAGTTCAAGGCCAACTTGGTCTACAAAATGAGTTCCAGGACAGCCAGAGTTGTTACATAGAGAAACCCTGTCTCAAAAAACAAAAAAACAATAAACCCAAAAAGCAAGCAAAATATAAGGCATAAGTCTTAAGGCAGTGAAAATAAAGACTATAATAAGATACTACTTAATTTTTGGCATGCCTACTATTTAAACAGTGTATTGAAGGCAAGCCTGGGCTACATGAGACTCTGTCTCAACAACAACAAACCAGAAATAATAAGTGTTAACTGGACTTGATAGTATACACATGTAATTCCAGGACCTAAAAGGCAGAGCCAAGATGATCTCAGCAAGTTAAAGGAGAGCTGTTTCTACATAGCAAGTTCTAGGACATTGAGGGCTGCAGAGTAAGACCTTGCCCAAAAGGTCTCCCCCAATGACCCCCTCCCTCAAAAAAAAACAAGTGTTGGCAAAGACAAGGAGGTATGGGATCCTATTATTCACTACTGACAGGGATGTAAATGGTATAAATGTTATGGAAAACAGTATAGAGATTACTCTAAATAGTGGGCACAATGCTAGGGATGTAATTCAATTGTAGTACACCTGTTTCACATGTGTAAAGTGTTGAGCTCAATCCCTGGCACTGGAAATAAGCTAGATGTGTTACTGTTCTTCTATCCAACAAGTGTACTCCCAGGTATATACTCAAAAGAATTAAAAGCTGGGCTGGGAAAGAAATCATAGAAACATCACCCTTCACAATAGCCACAGATAGCATAAAATATCTTGGAGTAACTCTAACCAATCACGTGGAAGACTTGTATGATATGAACTTTAAATATTTGAGGAACGAAATTGAAGAAGACACCAGAAAGTAGAAAGATCTCCCATGCTCTTGGGTAGGTAGAATTAACATAGTAAAAATAGCAATCTTACCAAAAGCAATATATAGATTCAATGCAATGACCATGAAAATACCAGCAAAATTCTTCACAGACCTCGAAAGAATGGTACTCAACTTCATATGGAAAAGCAAAAAACTCAGGATAGCCAAAACAATCCTGTCCAATAAAAGAACTTTTGGAGGCATCACAATCCCTGACTTCAAACTCTACTACAGAGCTGGATATCAACATGTAGAAGAATGAAAATAGACCCATATCTATCACCATGCACAAAACTCAAGTCCAAATGGATCAAAGATTTCAACATAAAGCCAGCCACAATAAACCTCTTAGAAGAGAAAGTGGGAAGTACACTTGAACACATTGGCACAGGAGACCACTTCCTAAATATAACCCCAGTAACACAAACACTGAGAGTAACAATTAATAAATGGGACCTCCTGAAACTGCAAAGCTTCTGTAAAGCAAAGGACACGGTCAACAAGACAAAACGACAGCCTACAGAATGGGAAAAGATCTTCACTAACCCCACATCAGACAGAGGTCTGATCTCCAAAATATACAAAGAACTCAATTGGTTATCAAAAGAACAAGTAATCCAATAAAAATGGAGTACAGACCTAAGCTGAGAACTCTCAACAGAGGAATCTAAAATGGCTGAAAGACACTTAAGCAAATGCTCAACATCCTTAGTCATCAGAGAAATGCAAATCAAAACAACTCTGAGATTCCATCTTACACCTGTAAGAATGGCTAAGATCAAAAACACTGATGACAACTTATGCTGGAGAGGTTGTGGGGAAAAGGGAACACTCCTGCATTGCTGGTGCGAGTGCAAGCTGGTACAGCCCCTTTGCATATCACTGTGGTGATTTCTCAGAAAATTAGGAAACAACCTTCCTCAAGACCCAGTAAAATGAAAGGATATATATCCAAAGGATGCTCAATTGTGCCACAAGGACATGTGCTCTATGTTCATAGCAGCATTTTATGTCATAGCCAGAATCTGAAAACAACCTAAATGCCCCTCAACCGAAGAATGGATAAGGAAAATGTGGTACATTTACACAATGGAGTACTACACAGCAGAAAAAAAACCTACATCTTGAACTTTACAGGCAAATGGATAGAGCTAGAAAACATCATTTTGAGTGAGGTAACCCACACCTAGAAAGACAAATATCATATGTACTCACTCATAACTGGCTTTTAGACATAAAGCAAAGAAAACCAGCTTACAATCACAATCCCAGAGAACTTAGACAACAATGAGGACCCTAAGAGAGAGACACATAGATCTAAGCTACATGCGAAGTAGAAAAAGACAAGATTTCCTGAGTAAACTGGGAGCATGGGAACCTTGGGAGAGGGTTGAAGGGAAGGGGAGAGGCTGGGAGGGGAGCAGAAAAAAAATGTAGAGTGGTGTAGGAGGTCCTTTTGTTTATGTGTTGCTTTCATTGGTTAATCAATAAAGAAACTGCTTGGCCTGATAGGGCAGAACTTAGGTAGGCAGAGAAGATAGAACTGAATTCTGGGAGAAAGAAAGCAGAGTCAGAGAGAGAACCGCCATGGAGCTGCCAGAATCAGACATGCTGAATATTTCCCAGTAAGCCATGACCTCGTGGTGAACACAGATTAGTAGAAATGGGTTAAATCAAGATGTGAGAGTTAGCCAATAGGAGGCTAGAGCTAATGGCCTATCAGTGTTTCAATTAATACAGTTTCTGTGTGATTATTTTGGGTGTAAGATAGCCGGGTGGCCAAAACAAAGGGACCCCCGTGCTCCATACAACAGTAGAGCTCAATAAAATTAAAAAATAAAAATCAATAAAATTTAAAGAAAAGAAAAAAGAAAAAACCCATGGCTTATACAACTAGTGGAACAGCATCCTGACCCATACTACAACATAGAGGGATTATGAAGTCATTATGATACATAGTAGGACATTTGCTCAGTACAATAAAAAGTGTTAAACTGGTCAATTTTGTCGTATTTGTTTTTATTACCATAAAATACAGGAGTTGGAGATGTAGCTCAGTTGGTAGAAAGAGTTCAGGCTATGCCTTGCCTAGCATGTACAAGGCCCTAGGTTGATTCCTTCAGCACTGCATAAACTGGGCATGGTATACTCTAATCCCAGCACTTGGGAAGTGGAGGTAGGAGGATCATAGGTTCAGCACAGTCCTCAATTATATATAGTTGGAGGCCAGCCTGGGCTATATGAGACCCTAGCTCAAAGAAAAAGTACAACAAAATGTATTTAGGGACTGGAGTGATAGTCCTGTGAGTAAAATTCTTGAGTTCTGTCCTTAATTCATGAAATAAAATTCTGGACTTAGTGGCACATGTTTATAATTCTGGTACTATGGAGGAGGCAGAGACAGGGGAATCTGTGGTTTTGAGGCTAGCCTGGTCTACATAGGGAGTCCCAGGCCAGCCAGGGCTACCTAGTGAGACTCTGTCTCAAAGAGGCAAAAAACTTAAAAAAAATAAGAAAATATGATAAATACGTTAGAATTAATTTTAAGAATGTTTTATGTATATGGGTGTTTGCCTACATATATGTCTGAGTACCACTTGTTTGTCTGATGCTCATGCAAGGAAGAAGAGTGCTTCAGATTCCCTCACAGTAGTGTTTTACATGATTCCTGTGTGGGTGCTGGGAACTGAATCTGGGTTTTGGGAACAACAGCCAGTGCTTTTAACTGCTGAGCCATATTTACAGCCCAATATGTCTGAATTCTTGTGATACATCAGTAAATCAGTTGCATTAAAATATTAATGATGAGCCTGGTGGTGGTGGTACACACCTTTAATCCCAACACCTGAAAGGCAGAGGCAGACAGATCTCTGTGAATTCAAGGTGTGGTGACACACACCTTTAATCCCAGCACTCAGGAGATAGAGGCAGGCGGATCTCTGTGAGGTCAAGGGCAGCCTGGTCTACAAGAGCTAGTTCCAGGACAGACTCCAAGGTCTACAAGAGCTAGTTCCAGGACAGACTCCAAAGCTGCAGAGAAACCCTGACTCGAAAAACCAAAAAAAGAAAGAAAGGAAGGAAGGAAGGAAGGAAGGAAGGAAGGAAGGAAGGAAGGAAGGAAGGAAGGAAGGAAGGAAAAGGAAAAAAAGAAATGCTAATGATGACTTTGGTTGTAACTTACCAGTTGAATGCTTACTTACCTAACATGCCCAAGGTCTCAGGTTTCATCCCCCAGTGCCATAAAAAATGGTTAAATAATCATTTGTTTTTATTGTCCTACCATGAAAACATCATGTTAAGTAAAAGAAGCTATTTGAAAAAGGCTGCATGCTATGTTATTCCATTACAGAGATATTTAGAAAAGCTAATAAAGAGAAAATAATTTAAAATAGTGACTTAAAGCTAAGTGAGGATGGTGGGAAGTGACTACCCGTGAGCACAAGAGCATACTGAAACCCCTTGAATTGACTGTAACCATATTTCATAGGGCTGGTTCTGAAGCTAGAATCCAGTGCATCAGGCATGCTAAGCAATTGCTCTACCACTAAGCTCTATCTCCAGCTCTGAACAAACTATGAATTAGTAAATCATACTAAAATAAATCTGCTATCACTGGCATGATGGCACAGTGCCTATAATGCCAGAACTCAGGAGATGGAGGCAGGCAGGGCAGGAGTTCAAAGCCAGTCCCTGCTACATAGTTAACTTGAAGGCAGTCTGGGCTACATGAAATCCAGCTTCAACTTTTATCCCTATCCTACCGACAAAGGCTGCGAATGACGAAAAGATTAATGAAAATGAAAACAGTAGACAAGACTCCCTTGAGGACTGTCTTTCCTGATTGGTCTCAGAAAGTAACCTTTTCAAGCCTCAGTGTGGGAGATTAATAGTCCTGAAAATCTATGGGCAGACAGCTCTACTAAAGTTATTTTAATGACATACTAAAAATAGTGTCTATCTGCTTTTGGCTATTTACTCATGCATACAATCCCACTTATTGCACAGTGGCAACTCAAAGTACCATTGCTGTAAAATTACTGATAGTGAAATAAGATTTCACCATAGTTAGAGCAAGGGCTCTGTAGCCAGACTGTCTGGTGGGAATCTTTGCTCCAACACTTGCTGTTGTTTGGGTGCATTCACGTTCCTTGAATTCTCAGTGCTTCTGCTTCCTCCTTCAGAAAATGGGGATGGTAGCCCAGTGGTGGCGCACATACCTTTAGTCACAGTACGTGGGAGCAGAGTCAGGCAGATCTCTGAGTTCAAGGCCAGTCTGGTCTACAGAGTGAGTTCCAGGACAGCCAGGGTTACACAGAGAAACCCTGTTTCAAAAACCAAACAAAAAATTTAAGAAGACAAAGAAGAGGTGGTGGTGGAGGAGGAGGAAAAGGAAGAGGAGGAGGAGGAGGAGGAGGAGGA